>WETZ01000134.1:0-11144 GCA_011034095.1 Fusarium cf. aywerte
TATTAAATTTAAGAGATATTATAAGGATAATAAGATTATTACCCTCTATATACCTATTTATATATTTTATCTACTTTAGCCTCTTAATACTAAGTATTTTATAGTATTTAAAAAGGCATATAAATAAAAGATAAAGTATTTAATTAAATACTTTATAACCTATAGTTTTAAAATTAAGTTTTTTAATACCTTTTATATTACTTTTAAAGCTATTTTTACTAAAAGTAATATATAAGGAGGCTTTAGAAGGGCTAAGCTTACTCCTTTTAACCCTAATTATATTATTTTAAAGCTTAATATATAGCTATAGACCCTATTGCCTCCTAAGGAGGTAAGTAAGCCTTTCTCTCTTTAGACTTTAAAGACCTTAATAATAGTAAATAAGGCTTAATTTTAAATTAAATACCTTAAGGGTTAAATTAAAAGGCATTATAGTAACTCCTTAAAGTTAATTATTAAGGCTATTTAATCTCTTATTAAGGCAGTAAAGAGAACTATATATAAGACTACCTTAATAAGAAATAAGATTTAAAACCTTTAAGAGGGAAATAAGAAGTTAAGCCGATAATAAAGGTTAAAAAGAATTAAATTATAAAAAGGAGACCTTATAACTATAAAGGAAGTATTATAAGTAATTAATTAAATAGATATTAATATATAGGTAGTAAGTAAATTATTAAAAAGTAGTAATTAAGGAAGGTTAATTAAATTAAGTATTTAATAATATAATATATATAGTAAGACTAGGTATAATATAAGGACCTATTAAGTAATTCTAAAGGCATTTAGAGAAAGGTATAATAAGTAATTTTAATTAATTAAATAGGTTATTATAGTTTTATTATATAAATAATAAAAGGGGTATAGGAAAGTATTATACTTACTTATTTATTATACTTACTTATTAAATATATTAGTATAAGATATATACTTTATATTAAGTTTTAACTTAAGACTTAAACTTATTTTTAACTTAATAGGTTTAAGCTATTACTTAATATTATATTTATTATAGCTAGAAATAATCTACTTAATATAAGATATAAATATATTTTAAATAATAAGATTTAAAAGCTGCTATAAGCTAGTCTTATACTTATTAAGTATATTAATAACTATATATACCCTTATTAAGTTAAGATCTCTTAATATATTACTAAGAATTATAAATAGGGTAAAGAATATATTATTATCCTTAAAGAGTTTAAGGCCTTTTTATTTATACTTTTTATATAAATATAAGATAAATAATAGCTATTTTATTATAAAGAGGAAAATTAGGCCTTTTAATATTATAGTTATATTCTGAAGGTTTAAGTTAGTGCCTTAATAGAAGAAGTATAAGAGAATAATAAAATAGGAAGTTAATTATTTTACTTACTTAAGTTAAATAAACTGCCATTTTAATTTATTAATAATACTAATTAGCAGTATAGTCTTTCTCTTATTTAAGTCGCCTTTAATTTAAAGTAGCTAGCTTTAGTTATTATTATTATTATAGTACTATTATTAGAAATTAAAGTAGTTAAAAATCTATTTATATTAGTCCTTTAGTAGGCCACTTTTAATATCTTTAATTTACTTTTTATCCTATTAAAGATTAATTAAATATAGGTCCTTTAGGCACCTATCCCTTATATTATTAATATTAAAAATAATATTTCTAATTATTTTATTATTTACTTTTAGCTAAAACCTTAACTTTTCTCCTAAAAGCCTTATATTATTATATAGTACTATTCTTAAAGAGCCTAAGTATTATAAATTATAGCCTATTATTATATAAAGCCCTATTAAAATCCTACTATATTATTTACTTTTTATTTATATTAACTTAAGTAACCCTTTAATTCCTTAATATTTCTTTATATATATTAATATAATAATAAGGCAGTTAATAGGCAGATAGTTATACTTAACTGCCTTTATATTTAACTTAATTACTTTATAATAACCTTAAATATCTTATTACCCTACCTTATATAGCACTTAATTAAGAAAGAAAGGTAAAACTTATAAATAGCTACTTAAGAAATTAAGGCCTTTTTTCTTATTCTTACTATTATTAATTATACTATTTAATATCTTAATTAATAATATAGTTTTACTATTATATTATATTATAGTAATAAAGAGTTATAATATAATAGGTCTTTAAAGGAAAGGTATATAATAAGTTATATACCTTAAATTTATTAAGCTATAGGCTAAAGTTAGCTTTTAACTTTAAGCTACCTTAACTTTAACTTTAATATCTAACTTATAGAATATAAATGCCTTCTAACTTTAACTTTTTTAAATTTTCCCTTAGCCCCCTTATACTATATATTAAGCTCCTATTACTATATATTTATAATCTTAAGCTATAGTTAATATAGTAGAGAAAAGAAGATATAAGGTATAAATTAATATTAAAATGGTATTAATACTTATTAATTAATTAAGTATACCTTAAGTTATAATTTTAATTTATTTTTATATATTTACCTATTATAGTTAACTTTTAGTAAATTTTTATTTTTATATTTTAATTTAAGGCTTAAATTTATAACTTTTATAAAGCTATATAGATAACTTATCTATATTAATTAAATTAGGGAATTATTATACTCTTTAAAATACTATATTGATTTATAAGAGAAACTTATTATAATTAAGTATTATTTCTTAAGCTTAATAACTAATTATAATAGGAATATAAATCTAACTATTAAAGAAAAATACTTTATGTATTTTAATAGATAAGCTTCTAAAAGTAATTATATAAGATAAAGAATCTTAATTATAATATTAAAAACCTAAGTGCTAATTCTCTTTTAAAATAAATTGTAATATAATACTTCCTAACTATAGTAGTATATAAGCTAAAAAGAATACTATACTATAGTAAAAGCTTCTATAAGCTAATTTAATTAAAGAAATTAATATTTTTCTATTTAAAGCAACTTATAATAGGTAAAAAGATAACCTTAAAGATAAATACCTCTTTATAGCCTAACTGGAATCTTATTAATACCTAAAGAGTGGATTTAATTAATTAGAGCCTCTATTAATACTAGCTAATAATAAGCTACCCCTATTATTATCCTTAGATCTACTAAAGAGCAAGTAGCTTCTTAATATTTCTCTTTAACCTTATATTATTAGATTGCATTATTAGCAGCCTATTTATTTCTCCCCTGCCTATTGCCTTTATCCTTCTCTACTTAATAATAAAATTAGTAACTTAATTTAAATTAATAATGCTAATAGCTATAATACTTTAATAATTAGGCTAAAGGTATAGTAAAGCTAGGCCTAATAGTAGCTAAAAGAAATAAGCTAAAAGTATAAATAGTAATATTTAAAATATTTAAAATAAATATTTTAAATAATAAATCTAATATTATAAGCTATTAAATATCTTAAATATAACCCTAGATTTAATTTAAAGGCAGTATTAAGTAATATCTATAGAAATTAAATATAATACAGTATTAATATTAATAAATAATAGAGGGATATATTATAATATAGCTAATTGTAGTAACTCTATATATATATTAAATTTTCCTTTATAGTAGGTAAGCCTATATCTAACTACCTATCCCTAATTTATAGCTCTTTAGCCTAGGTTTTTATAATTATATACTTACCTATAAGTAGTCCTAAAGGAAAATATACCCTTCTATATATTATCTATTATACTGTTATTTACTAATACTGGCCTTAGTTATACTTAGTTTTTAAGTATATTATCTAGAGAGGTTAATTGATATTCAGTTAATAATAATATAAATGCCTTCTAGGGCCTATAGGGCTATAGGTAGCTTTTACCTATATTCCAGGATATTTATAATTTAAATAATATAAGCCGATTCCACTATATAGCTACTTCTACTTAAATATATATTAAATTAAGACAGCTATCTTTTAATATTTAATTTACTAAGCCTAGCAGTAGCCTATTAATTATAATATATCTCTTAACTATTAAGTAATTATATGCCATATAACCCTTCCTTTAGGTAAGTTATTAGGCTTACCTTTAAAGTACTAAGAGGGAGGGCTTATAAGCCCAACTAGCAATTTAATTAGCTTACTTCTATTCTAAGGTATAGTATCGACTTATTTTTATCTCGCTCTTTATTTAGAGTATAACTAGGATTTTAAAGGTAGAAAGGCAATAATATCAGATATTAAAGCGCATCTAGAGGGGCTAAGGCACAATTGGAGTATATGCAAGGCTCAGGATAACCAGAAGCACTTACTAATTACGGGATGTCTTAGGAAAGCCTCGCTCTGCTTGCTCTGCTCACTCCTGCACTGTAGAGTTTATTCAACTACGTTGATTCGCAATTTGACCTTCTGTTGGATGCCAACGCAGAACTTCGCGATAAGAAAGATGCAATCAAAGTGACTCGTGAGCGTGTTGAAGAGCTTGAGGAACAACTTCGTGAGTTACAGCTGGAAAAGGTTGACCGTATCGTCTTCTATAAGTGTTTCGAATTTTTGGGCTAACTGTGCTGTAACAGGATCGCCACGCGTTTGTTTTGGTTATTATTGATGGTGACTGTATGCCGGTAGGTCTGACTTGAATATTTCAGTATTTTATGGCTTAATGGATATAGTTCAGAGATGACCTCGTTCGAGACGGTCTTGAGGGAGGTAAGAGAACGGCCAGCATTCTTAAGCAGGCTGTCGAAGGGGAACTTAAGTCCTTCGACCCCGTTATATCTCATCACCTTCAAGTGTTTGTTCGTTTATATGCCAATCTGAAAGGATTAGCCAAGACGTACAAAGATACAAGCATTTTGCCAGCTCCAGATTCCCTAGAAGCCTTTGTGAGTGGCTTCAATATGGGTGACACCCTGTGCGATTACGTGGATGCTGGCAATGGTAAAGAATGTGCAGACGAAAAGGTCAAAGGTGAGCTTGTGTCATCAGATTTTGAATAGGTTCGTTTTGGTCCCTAATCTAGTATACAGCATCTTTCCAACATCATCTGGCCGACGTTTACTGTCGGCAGATCTTTTTCGGCGCTTAGGCAGATAGCGCATATGCCCGTCTTCTCGGAAAGTACCTCCAAGATGAGGTAGTTCGTAGGCGCATATGCCTGATCGAAGGGCCACCCTGGGCTTAGGAACTAGCTGATTTTAAGGATAAGTTCCACACGGTTCTCTTCGAAACAGTCTTTCGAAGCCAGAAATTGCCCAATATTAAACGTAGGGTTTCGTTTTATACTACACCTCTAACCACTCCTATTCCTATATTCTCTTTGCAGTCTACCTAGCCGATGTTTTTAGAGTTTATCGCTTGTAGGGATTATTCTTCTTAGCATGAGATCCTGAAAGCGGCCCACCCCGTATCGTTATCCGCTTTAAACTCTATTTTACAAAGACATTCCTTGGCGATAAAGAAAA
This sequence comes from Fusarium cf. aywerte, assembly GCA_011034095.1. NCBI lineage: Eukaryota > Fungi > Ascomycota > Sordariomycetes > Hypocreales > Nectriaceae > Fusarium > Fusarium cf. aywerte. The sequence continues at coordinate 5,403 of WETZ01000134.1, forward strand.
GTAAGTAAATGCTTGTCACGTAAGAGATCTCACATATGATGCTTAGCCTGTAATGCAGTAATACCTTGGCACTTCCTGAGATCATATTCGATTCGAGCCTACTGCTAAGCCCCTATACTCTTCTCCTTGGCTTTATCTTTCGTTATAGAGCCTTTCAAGCGCCTTCTCTCACTTCCCCTTAGTATTAAGTAAACTCGATATCCACCCCGGTGAGGATAAGCTGCCTCTGCCATTAAAGCAGAGTATGAATGAGGTCTTCGTCTTCCGAGATACCGTTAAGACTGCTCTCGGGGGCTTCGTATTATCTGCAAACAAACAGATCATATACTTAATGATGGCCGGATAGACGAAGGATATGGGTATGCTTGCTGGGTTTATATTTACAGTCATCTTGTATACGTTACGATATAACTCTGCAAATGAGTTTAACAGCAGCCATACGTATCCTCAGAGTCGTCTGTATGATTCCAGGTTAGCTAAATGCTGTTACAGCCAGTATCAGTGACGGACTCCGCAATCTCTTACTCCAGCATGCAAACTCGAATACCTTTAGGAAGCATTACCTTGGCCGCATTGTCTCAGTTGATACTATGGCTGTTGTGAGACATACAAAGCAATAGAGCTCCCTGATGCGTAAGGCCTGCAGCATCGGATACTCAGCTAGCACATGCCAACCCACGAACCCCACTGCCGAGCGAGATATCTCCTGCGACCCGCAAGAAGCTAGATAGCATCACTAAGGCTCTACAAAGCCTGAGAGTGAAGCTGCGGCGAGACCGTTAGAAGGAGTATCGACAAGGTTGGTCGCGGCAACAAGCTGTGGTTGATATCGAGTGGCAACTGGCTGGATAAACGTTCGAAGAACCCCCAGTATCGCCGTTAGATGAAGATTCCCACTCTGTATCGGGAGGGCTATTACTCTCCAACCTTCTGACCCGGCTATTAAACGTCTTATAAAACCCTTCTATTCTTCTGGTGATTAAGTAAGCACTTCAAGCGACACCACCTCTTGAATCTTCGCGGCGACGAGGAGCTGTACTGCCGTCTGTATAACGAGACTTTAAATCATAATATGAATCTACAGAACCATGCTTAGACAGTTCATGGAACTGTATTAAGGGGAGGATAAGCTAACGCAAATACATCCCAGATACGATTGGGAGTAAACCAGCGAGGAAATCAGAAGCCAGCCTCGGGCGAAGCATCTGGTAGGATGGGGATGATGTTTTGCAGGACGGAAACTGTTCTATAAGGATCTGTATTATACCGACTGAAAGTGAACAATTTCGTGCCAACCATTTTACTAAACCTGTAATACATTCTTTCCAGCTCAATCAGTCTGAAACGGGCGATGGCGGGTTTGGGAGGGGATTTGCTACTAGTCCAGTGAATCATCTAGAAAGACGCTTTCGAAACTCCACCAACGGGGCTGATTCAAATTGCTACTGCTCCTTCAATCTTTTATGAAGAACGGAACTCTTACAGATTAGGGCTCCACTATAGTAACCGGGTTAGGTTCAGACGATTTAAGGAGTCGCACAACGGCCTTATGCCCTCTCTAATCGCGGGTGTGCTGTGGGGAGCAATAGACGGTTAGCTTTCAGTCATAGCAAATTCGGAACGTTTAATACACACACAGTCTTAGGGTTTGGCTTTTGTCCATCTGGGCATTCGCAAACACCATGACTGCTCCAGGCACAAGCAAAGAGTCGTTCAACAGATCCAGCAATGAAGTTGGCACTCCCACCGCATAGCCGGACCAAAGAAGAACATGCGTATGGCGTCTTATCCAACTGGTGAATAAGGCATGCCGCCAATTCATCTTCTTTCGCTTGGTCTATTGACGCCATAAGGTGTGTCACCGTGAGTACAGATCCAATGCTATTGCAAAAAATGATTTAGGCAAATTGGTCACGGGTTTAATAGGCATCTTGAGTCTTATCAGTGTGACTCATAAGAAAATGAGTTGTACACGACAATGACTCAGCAGATGATGCAATCAAAAAAGCAGATTAAGACCAGAGTCAGCACTATGATTCATTCGAACAAGTCTTATTCCTAAGTTAGAGAAAAAGGTGATGATTGCCGACGATAAACCACTATCAAATAAGATGGATCTTTTTCCTCTCTGCAGAATTAAACCCGGTCCCACTGCCACGAAACATGGCAATCCCTACCCTTCGATAGGTGTCACCTCCCAAACTCGGCTCCGGCAAGAGCAAGAGGAAGGTCTCTTGTAGATAGTACGAGGGTGCCTCCTGGCTCGGGGTGACTGAACGAACAAGAAGGCAGATGAATAAGTCATCTTCTCTTTCTTTCTCAAGGTCGAATTGGCCGGAGCAGCGCCAAGGAATGGGACGCATTGTAAAATCAGGCTCTTCGTCCTCAACGTTCATATAGGGCGGATTGAAGTTTCTTGCCCTCGGATCTACACAAAGTTTCAGCTGTTTGACGGGGCCTTCTATGACTAGCTTTGTTGCTCGAATATCTGAAACCATTGGCTCTCCGGTCCAGGCGACGCTTGCCTCAACCACCTTGATATGGTCATCGATTTTGGCTATGTGTTTTGCCGATATAGCGCGGTTCCAGAAGTCAGAATTAATTCCTCCAGTGCGGGACAGCCATGACCAGGAAGGGACTTCAGGAATAGTCGCAGAAGGATCAACAGGCTCGCTTGATCGCATCCATAACAAATCAGTAATCATGGTCTCCTTCCAGCACGCCAAAATGTGCTCATATCCTGTCCACTCGCTATAGTGTTGGACTATGCCCGCTAGCGCATTAAGCCTGTCTTTTGTAATTGTGATGTTTCTCCAAGAGTAATCTTCCATCCACTCGCACCACAACTGGTGTAACTCTTTTTTCGTTGCGTCGATTGGCATAGAGTTGATCCAGAACTTCTTGAGGTCCTTTCCGCTAATGCAAACTTGGGATTCTGTGTAATAGCTGCGGTGACAGTTCCAATGTATTTCTGGTCGCATACAGTGTACCACCCGAGGAGAAAGTAGTTGTTCTTGCAAATTCCAGCCCCTCCTGCTGAGAACTGAGGTCTCTGTCCGGCGTATTATATCTCCCTGATGAACCCGAACCAGAAGGTGATCGCCGCCGGAGGAGACTGAGAGTTGAGTAATATGTTTGCCATGGCTGTCAAAAGTCTCAGGACTATTATCGATAAAACAGCCGTGTGTACTATTCTTGGCGTCTGATGCCGAGATCGTTATGGAACTGCCTGCATATACATCTTTCATCCGTGCTGCTTCCCTTCTCCAGTCATTCAAATCATCTTGGATAATACAAAGACTATCTATCCAGATGTACCGGATTCCCAGATACCGTGCAATAGCAATAGCTTCGGCAAATGTTCGCGGGAGAGAATTTATTGGTATTCGGTTCAAAAGGGAATCCAAATTTCCCTTGGTGGTAGTTAAAGGCCGCAAAGACCCCCAACAATAGCTCAAGGTCGCGTAACTAGAAATTTTTACAATATCATGCTCTGTATCTATCAGGCGTAGGTCGTTATCCTGAAGACCTATCTCAATGAGGCGTCTTGGGAATCGATAAGTAGGCGGTGCACATTCGGGATGATGGGTAATGCAATTGGTAAACCACGACTTAATGATGGCATTTTTTTCCTCCATTGAAGAGCCGTTCTTTCTCCATAGCGAGCTTTGGCTAGTCTTGCCTGCTTATCCGATCAGTAAATTACTCAGGTCGTCAGAATCGAATATACTCATACTACCGAGAAAGCAAGTGGTAATTGTCAATTCGAAAGACATCAGATAAGCGTGCCGAGGCTCACGAATGAATCCAAAAAGAACATTCCACAGCACATCACCATCACAGGAGCTGGGTTTGAGGAGCTCAAAAGAGAGCTCTAAGGAGCCGAAGTCGTCTTGTTTGATGTCAGGATAGCGCTTTAGCAGGTCCTGAAGTGACCAGGATTCCTCAATTATTTTACAAAAACTGCAGTCATGGGCAGATTCGATAAGCTTTTCGACACTCGGATGGTGCTCAATAGGATGATAATCGCCATGGAAGGAAATTGGTGAAGTGCTTCGGCCCGAAGCTGGTGAACTCGGCTGCAGCACAATAAGGATGACGCAGTACTGGCATAACTTGTCCATGACGTATGAGGGAATTAAGATTCCTTTTAAGCTGTATAGCTGAGTCTGTGTCAAGGTACTTGAATGTTATGACCACGGATGCGCTATGGATCGTTGATAACCTAAGATAGTGGAGGTAGAAATTCTGGGGACATATTTGAATATGACGCAGCCCCGCTTTTTGCAAGAGTGAGACTGAGGTTATATAATCTGGCTGAACTGGTAATAAGTTCTCGTGATGTAACCATGCTTGGGTGCGTGGGAAGGGGAGGCGGTCGTGATAAGGATGATAACAATGACTTAGTGTTTGCGTAACGGCCGGAGGCGATTTAAATATGCAAAATTAGTCATTCTAAAAGCGGGGTATTACTATATTATATCACATGCATTTCTATCTGATAAGATAATAAGAAACGGGAGCCAATAGGTTCACAGGTACCTGTGATTCTATTAAATCTATAGGTCCCATTAAAATGATTAAGCACAGTGTGTTTCCTCCAAACTTCACTCAATCGGTTAATGAAACTACACTGTCTTGCTTTTTAATGCCGTCCCGTCAATATCCGACGGATGGGTTATAGTGCGCTCGACAAAGAATAATATTTAGCAGTAATCCTTAAATAATAGAAACAGTCTTATTATTTATAGAGGATTGCCTTCCTCCCGAATAAGAATATGAGTCACGCGATGCACTTAGGGTTAAATTAGGGTTAGTATTAACTATTTAAGCTATCTTTACCTAGCTGTTTTTCTTAAACTAGTTACAGTATAAAAGATATAGTAAGGAATATAAAGAAATAAGGAAAGATAAGTAAGGTATTATAGGTCGGTCTTAATATATAAATAGACAGGAGAATACTTTAAATAGAATAAGTTCTATTACTATAGATAGGTATTAAACTAAAGCTTTTATATACCTAGGAGGTAGCATATTAATAAGTAAGGCTAATTATATAAATAAGCCTTAAAAGAAGAGAAGGCTAAGCTATATAATAATAAAAAGCTTAAATAAGCTTAAGCCTAATTATATTACCTAAAAGTAAAGAAGTAAAAAGAATAATTAATTTAATTATAATTATATAACCTATTAAGTTTAATAATTTAAAGTCTTAAAGCTATACTTCTTTAAGGCAGCTATAACTATAATAATAAATTACTAATTAATAAAATAAACTATATACTTATACTTAATATTATATTAAGATATTATTAACTACTAATATTAAGACCTATCTCCTTAATAGCTTAAGAACTATTAAAAGGCAATTAGCTAGATATTACCTATTAAAATAGAAAATCTCACTTAAAATTTAAACTTAAATTATATTATATTTACTTAAGTTACTAATTAGCTAAAAATAACCTTAACCCTAAGAACTATTAAGAGGCAATTAAATTATAATTATTTAATAAATTAAGATATCTTACTTAAAATTTCAACTTAAATTAAATAAGCTTAAATTAAGTCTCTAATTAGCCTAAAATAACCTTAACCTGGTCGCCAGTCCCGGGCGGGTTCACGCTGAACCACAACCGCAGGTGGGGGTTGGGGTTAGCTGCGGTGTAAGCTGATTGGTTCCAAAAGACGGGTGCACGGACCATTCACGCAGAACCACAGCTCACGCAGAACCACAAGCAA
>WETZ01000121.1:0-15863 GCA_011034095.1 Fusarium cf. aywerte
TCAGCCTCATATCTTGCACCAAAACCCCAGTGGAATGCTCCTATTATAGGTGTTCCCTGCACGTTAGAGTCTGGTCTCTGTCGAAGTGACACGGTCGGTAGTGATGGGAGCTTCAATCCTTCGAGTCATACCCAGCGCACGCCGAGTCTCGACTTCATATCCACTGGGACATGGGATGGAGGATTTCAGACATCGCCTTTACGAGGTGATAGGTCCGAGACATATGATGCCGACGACAACTGCTATAAGATGCATAAAGTAATCGAAAAAGAGCCTTTGGAGATCAAAGCTGGAAGAAATCCAATTGTTTTGCGAAGAATTTGACATGATCATAAGATGAGAAGTAAGTCAAGATTAGGTTGCAATAAAGAGTACTAGACAAACCCGACCTCTTGTTTCGTTGTTTCGACTACATCTAGATTGCTGCCTGTCACGCCATTTATGAGGCGGGGTTGTAGAGTTAGGTGGGGTAATGACTGCCAATGTGTTGAGCTCCGATCGATGACGGACAGTAGGAAATGCTATAGAATTAGCGCTGGGCAAGCTTCAAATATGGCGTAACAGGAGAAAGAACATGAAATTTGATGTCAGAGAGGTGGGACAAGCACGTCTGCCTTGAGAGCCGGAAATTCAAGGATTATGCTTTAATCAGAATGCAGTTCCGATTGTTTCCTCAGACCTTGAACGCGACAATAAACAAAGATTAAACTAGATAAGACTTTGAATCACAACTTCTTATCGAATGGAGCTTAGCCCTGATAATTCAGTTCTTTTACGCACTGTGCTTCAGTGTAGATTGACAATAACATGTGGTCATTCGCACCAGGACGTGACACGTATAAATAAGAACACTTGGGTTATCGAAGGCAATGAGGGGTAGGTGCATAAAGAATGGCCAGTGAAGAGGAGATCAAGACTGCATTCAGGGACTAGACACGGCTTCAAATAATTGTTTCTGCTTGGGGGAGCGTTGTTCCAACTTGCGATAAGTAGAACAAGGACCAAGTAACTGTTACGGTGGCAAGTCCGGCAGGAGTTGGTTGCATCCCACAAAGCGCAAACCTCCTGGAGCTTTCTTGGCCACCTTCGGCAGATGATTGTGCCCTCAAGTGGTTAGTGGTGAGTCAATGTGAGTGAGTCTTCATGGCGGTTGCATGTTTGGTTTATCAAACTTCATTTATGCACCCTGCCTATATGACGCGTCATCTAAAGAACCTGTATATGCATGCCATGTGCATTTTTCATGACCCGGTGCCAGTGTGGCATTTCAAAGCTGTACGTACACAACAAGATAACTGATGTGAGATCAAATGTAGACTTCGTATGTGATACGTCAATGTGTCCCTGTCCTCTAGGTTACTTTTCAACTTCACCACTTCTCGATTTTATGATAACCTCTCGAGTTTAAGAATTTCCATTGCAAAACATTTCGGTTGCGGCGCCAAGATTGGATGTAACCAATATCGTTGGTGCATACCAAGAGTTGCAACCAACGGGAACTTTCCGATGATGCCCTCGCAGTTCCTTGTAGCATGCAAGGCCATTGACTGGCCGATTGACTGTGTAGCGACAAAATTATTTTAGTGACTCAAAGTCATGGACAAGGAATTCAAAATATGGGATATGAAGGTGTCAATTCAAACTCACCCTTTGGGATGCTGCGACTCCGGGTACTCAAGTTGGCGAACTAATGATATTGGTAAGTTGAGAACATTACCCAGTCTAGACAATACAACAACGCCATTTCAATACCAAAATACAACAAATAAAATACCCTAAAGTATGTGTTCTCGGATGATCCTTCCGGGTTCCAGCGACTGACTGTGATGAATTGGATGCGAGGTGGTGTTATCCGACATAATATGACAGTGCATTGTTTATTGGACTGATAGTGACATTATCATCTTGTGAAGATTGGTCGTATGATGGCCCCAAGATATGCCAACGATCAAGTGAACTCAGCCTGAGTCGCAATCGGCGATACGAGCTGTGTTAGACTACATTGTGCATCGGTGAGATTGGCGATTGATACCTGCAGCTGCGGTCGCCACCACAGCGAAATTGAACGATCATCTGATGTTCCTGATTTTATGTCTAAACAGCCATTATCTAGAGATTAAACTTTGAAGAGCTTCGGCAGTGGCCGATTCGGTTGTGTTCAAAGCCCCTAAAATGCCTGCCACAAATCCTGTGTCACTTGTGAATCCGAACGCCACAGTTACATAGTGTCTTTCTGTGATGACTGTAAAACATCAGGACATGCATCAAAACATCCAATGTTTTCAAACCCTATTTGCGCCACTCGTATCACTGCCAACACCCTCGCGTTCACAGTATTTATAATGAACAAAATCGAACGCAAACGAGTAATGAATAGAGGTGCAGCCGAACCATCGATTTGACTAAGTGCTCCCTCTCTCAGTTGCACAATGGACTCTGTGTCTCGTATCGCAATTGTTGGCGTTGGCGAAGTTGGAGGCGTCGTCGCTTACAACTTGATCTTGAACCCCATCGCCAGTGAACTGCTTCTCGTTGATCTCGACTTAACCACACGAAATGCTCAGGTTGAAGATCTTTCGGATGTGGCCTACAGCACTGGTAGCAGTACACGAGTGCGACCTGCCACGTTTCGGGAGGCAGCCCAGAGCGATATCGTGGCCATCACCGCCGCATCCAAGCACACATTAGGTACGGCATGGACAACCATAACACTCATTTGCAATTTCCCAGACCTCATATTTATTCACTTCCATCAGGTCAAACTACTGCCGACTTTATATCCCGGAACACTTTCATGATCAGGGAAGTCATGGACGCAATGAAGCCTTTCCGTCGCGACACTGTTTTACTCGTCGTTGCAAACCCTGTTGACTTGCTCACATCCATCGCCAAGGAACTTTCTGGGCTTCCCGTATCTCAAGTAATAGGCTCAGGAACCTCTTTGGATACTCACAGACTACGCGGAATGATCGCGTCTCGGGGGTCGGTAAGTACTCACCACTTCACCATCGTTTATCCGCGCATTTGATTGCTAACTTGCAAACCGTAAGGCCTCCCCTTCTTCAATCAATGTGTCTGTGGTCGGTGTGCACGGAGAAGACCAAATCACAGCATGGTCTACGGCAACTATTGGTGCAGTACCCGTTTCAGAGGTTCAGATGTTTAACAATCGCGATCGCACAACATTCGATTCCATCTGCAAACATCGGTCCCAAGTCATTATTCGAGGTAAAGGTTCAGCCCCGTTTGGAATTGCTTCTATAACTGCAAATCTTTGTCGTTTTATTCTCCTGGATAAGCAGGAAATAAGTCCTGTATGTCATTTCCAACCGAAGTTCGATTGTTGTCTAAGCATGCCCGCTATTATTGGAAGAAAAGGAATCCAGAGTACCATGCGGCTGTCTTTAAACGATGAGGAGGAGGCAGCTATAGCAGCATCAGCGAAGGACTTGAAAAAGAGGATTGAGTGGATCCAAAAAGATTGGTGGCAGTAAAGCATCGTTTCTAGGAGTTAACACATTTGCAGGTAAATGATTATTGCCAAGTTGGTTTAACAAAATGCCATCTCTTACATCGGCGTGTATTTATCTTACCATATCCTTTACAGTTTGGTGCTTTATCGTAAGCGCGGTACGAGCTTACTGAAATTACATTTAGTTGCAGTAAACATAAGGTTATACACGAAAGCGCTCACAATATCTAGAAAATCTTACTGACAATGGAAATTATTTAATTGGAATAGCATGAAGTAAGGCAGAAAATGAGAAGTGGCACAAGCAAAGACATAATATTTCCAAGCAACAAGCCAAGCGACGAAGAACACATTATGTCTGTTCGCTGGCTACAACATGCCTCATGACTTGAACATAGCTATCAGGACTGACAGAGATTGAATCTATGCCAGCATCAACCAGAAACTTGGCGAACTGTGGATGATTACTGGGGGCTTCTCCACATATACCGATCTTGCATTTCTCCTTATGGGCCGCTTCAATCACTCTCGAGATCATCCATTTAACAGCCTCATCCTGCTCATCGAAGAGATGAGCCATCTCGCCAGAATCGCGATCCACACCGAGGGTAAGTTGGGCTAGGTCATTGGATCCAATGGAGAAGCCGTCAAAGTACTTGGTGAAGGTGGTAGCTAGAATCACATTCGATGGGATCTCACACATGACATAGACTTGGAGACCCTTTTCTCCCCGCTTGAGGCCGTTCTCGGCCATAACATCAAGAACCTTTCTGGCTTCCTTGATTGTTCGGCAAAAAGGTATCATGACGATTGCGTTATCAAAGCCTATCTTCTCGCGCACTATTTTAATGGCCCGGCATTCGAGCGCGAATCCCTCCTTATATCGAGGTGAGTAGTAACGCGAGGCTCCACGGAAGCCTATCATTGGATTTGCCTCTTTGGGTTCAAACTCGGCACCGCCAATGAGACTGGCATACTCATTTGTCTTGAAGTCACTCATACGGATAATAGCTGGCTTAGGGTAGACAGCAGCACAAAGAGTTGCGAGTCCACTGGCCAATTTGTCAACAAAGTAGTCAGGCTTATTGGCATACCCCACTGTCAGTTGTTCGATAGTCCGTTTGATTTGATCGTCCCTAAGGCGATCGAAGTGAACGAGTGCCATAGGATGTATCTGTATCGCGTTGCTGACAACGAATTCCATTCGTGCAAGTCCAATACCATGAGCGGGAAGACGCCACCAACGGAAGGCAGATGATGGGTTGGCAAGGTTAAGCATGACCTCGGTACGGACGGTGGGTAGCTCAGATACATCAACGGTCTCGGTCGTAATTTCAGAGATGCCGTCATATACCAGTCCAGTATCCCCTTCTCCACAAGATACGGTAACGTCTTGTCCTGTGTGCAGCACATAGGTAGCATTTGCAGTACCCACTACAGCTGGGACACCTAGTTCGCGACTAACAATGGCGGCGTGGGACGTACGGCCGCCTTGGTCGGTGACGATAGCAGCAGCACGCTTCATCACCGGTACCCAGTCGGGATCAGTCGCCTCCGTCACGAGGATAGAGCCATCGATAAAGTTGCCTATGTCATTGACAGAGGTGAGAAGACAGATACGGCCTGCTACGGCTTTATCGCCAATGGAAAGCCCAGTGGTAAGAGTGTGACCCCTTGCACCGACCTTGTAAGTCTTGAACACCGCAGTGTCACGACGCGACTGGACGGTCTCTGGACGGGCTTGGACGATGAAGATGTTGCCAGTCATACCGTCTTTCGCCCACTCCATATCCATCGGACTTCCATAGTGTCTTTCAATTCGACACGCCCATTGAGAAAGTTGGAGGATTTCTTCATCTTTCAGCACGTATGAAGCTCGTTCTGCTTTGGACGTGGGAACATTTCGGGTGGGTGTATGTCTATCCCCGTAGACCATCTTGATCGACTTGTCACCGCATTTCTTGCTCAGAATTGGTGACAGGGTCTTATCAGATAGGAGAGGCTTAAATACTTGATACTCGTCTGGGTTGACAGAGCCCTGCACGACGTTCTCTCCAAGACCCCACGCGGCATTTATAAGCACAACTTTGTCAAATCCGCTCTCAGTGTCGATGGAGAACATTACACCTGAGCCTCCAAGGTCGGAGCGGACCATCTGCTGCACACCGATAGACAGAGCAACGCTTGCATGGTCGAACTTCATGATTTGGCGATAACTAATGGCTCGGTCGGTGAAGAGAGAGGCATAGCAACGTCGGCAGGCATCCAAGAGCGCTTCTTCGCCCTGAACATTCAAGTACGTATCCTGCTGACCGGCGAAGCTGGCTTCAGGTAAGTCCTCGGCTGTTGCACTGGAACGGACAGCGACGCTGAGCTTGTGGGCCTTGGCTTTGCAAGAAAGCTTTCGATAGGCGGCCAAGATAGCCCCTGCGGTATCTGCTGGCCAGGTTCCTTTCAGAAACAGATTCCGAATTGCGTGGCCTGTCTCGGCAAGTGTCTGATGACCGGACTGCCACTCAACGAGGAGTTCGTCAATCTTGCCCCTGATATTGTTGGCATCAACATAATGCCTGTATGCGTAGGATGATGTGGCAAAGCCTGGTGGTACTGGAACCCCTTCTGGTCCAAGAGCTTGTATCATCTCGCCCAGAGAAGAATTTTTGCCGCCCACTAGGCCCACATCGGAGCGAGCCAAATGCTCAAATTCAAGAACCAGAGGTTCAGGAGTCCAGTTATCATCCATGATGGAAATATTTCTCGACAGAAAAGAAGATTTAGTGATGTTTCTAAGATTCCAGTGCCGCGGAATATATGACTTTTCTGGAGATGCCTGCAGTAAGTGCTTGCAGTCATCACTCGAGACGACGGCGAAGCCGGACGGTCTCCATTGATGATCTGACTTGAAGGTACATCTCCCATTTCACATAGTACGTGACAATCTCTACAAAAATAGAAATTCCATGACGATTCATACACGTCACTACATGGTTCGATTTCAGTTGATATGCTGTCACCGTGGCTTATGGTAAGTAATAGCCGTGAGGATCAGCTCAACACTTCATCACTCCAAACCACATTAGGGGGGATGACTCTTCAAGTTGTTGCGACCCTGACTTGTGATGCCAAACATTGTAGGTGGCTTGTGCCACTACGTCAAGAATTATAATTGTGTTATGCAGATGTCAACACGGTGCAAATACCCTTGGCAAGACATGTATTCAGCCTAGTGTGTATCATGCTACTCTGATCTGACTGTCGCAGTAGTTCAAACTTTAAAATGCCATGAAGTAATAATATGCTAAATTCCATAAGCGTAAACATGAAACGTAAGCAAACAGTCACAAGAAACACTTGGAGTGGCTTTACTCTGCCAATAAGCACGCTGGCCATCTATAAGACGCATATATTTGCCGTAGAAGATGATCGTCAGACCACCGGCTGGTGGTATTGACAGGTCAGTTGCACCTGGTCAGCTGATGTGGAGGCTGCAAGCATGAGGTTTGTATGATACTTTGTGGTAACCTGTGTAATTTTATGGACCATTTGGCGAAACGGTATTGATAGCCGACTGATAAGAGAGAAGCCAGATCATTTGATCAAGCACGACTGCCATGGCTAGCTTTCTCGTTTCAGCTCAAAATACAGTCCCGCGACTAAATTTGAAGAGTCTTGACGTTTGTTATCATGCCCCCTTTTACAGTTGGCGACTACCTGGCCGAGAGGCTTGTGCAAATCGGAATCCGTCATCATTTCATCGTCCCGGGGGACTACAATCTCATCCTCCTCGACAAGCTCGAGGCGCATCCGTCTCTGACCGAGATCGGCTGCATTAACGAGCTCAACTGTTCTCTAGCTGCCGAGGGTTATGCCCGTGGCAATGGAGTTGGTGTTTGCGTAGTCACCTATAGCGTAGGTGCCTTCTCTGCTTTTAATGGTATCGGGAGTGCCTATGCCGAGAATCTTCCCGTCATTCTTGTCAGTGGGTCACCAAATACCAACGACGTGGGTCAACGTATACTGCACCACACTCTTGGTGAAGGGGACACGACATATCAGCTTGAGATGGCTAAAAGAATCACTTGTTGCGCGGTGCGTATTCGTCAAGCCGCTCAGGCTGCCGAGCTCATCGACGTTGCCATTCGGGCGGCTCTCTCGGAGAAGAAACCGGTCTATATAGAAGTCCCGACTAACCTGGCCGGCGAATCATGTGCTCATCCTGGACCTGTCGACTCTGTCGTTGCATCAGTCCCAAGTGACGACCATGCACTTGATGTTGCTGCAGCTAAGGCATCTGATTTTATTAGCGCAAAGCAGAAGTGCGTCATCCTCGTTGGACCAAAGGTTCGCCGGGCCGGGGCACAAGATACTCTGCTTCAGCTGGCGGAGGCCATTGGGTGTGCTGTTGTTGTGCAACCAGCTGCAAAAGGTTCATTCCCTGAGGAACACGCTCAATTTGCAGGAGTCTTCTGGGGCCAGGTTAGCACTCTGGCAGCTGACGCCATAGTCAACTGGGCGGACCTCCTAATTTGCATTGGCACCGTTTTCACGGATTACAGCACTGTTGGGTGGACAGCTTTACCCAGTGTTCCTCAGCTTGTTGTCGACATGGGCAGCGTCACTGTGGCTTCGAAGCTCTACTGCTGTCATGTTCAAATGCGTGACTTTCTGTCGAGGTTATCTGAAACGGTTCCCTGGAGGGATAAGACAATGATCGAATACAACCGACTGCGTCCTGATCCACCTCTTGGGCAGCCGTCTTCCGGTTCTGAGAAATTAACTAGGAAGGAGATTGCTCGACAAACGCAGGCATTACTGAGCCTGAACCCGCACACTGTAGTGTTTGCCGACACGGGTGATTCATGGTTTAACGGAATCCAGCTGAGGCTTCCCATCGGAGCCGACTTTGAGATTGAGATGCAATGGGGTCATATCGGATGGTCAGTTCCAGCGGCATTTGGCTATGCCTTGGCAAAGCCCCACCGACAGACTATTGTCATGGTTGGAGACGGCGCATTCCAGATGACGGCCCAGGAGGTGTCACAAATGGTGCGATTCCACATCCCCATCATCTTGCTCCTCATGAACAACAAAGGCTACACCATTGAGGTGGAGATCCATGATGGGCTATACAATCGTATCCAGAATTGGAATTATTCCCGCCTCGTTGAAGCATTCAGTTATGAGAACAAAGGCAGAGGACGTGCGCTTGGACTCGAAGCCCGGACATCCGAAGAGTTCTCCGAGAGTCTAGAAAGAGCAATAGCGCACAAAGATGGTCCAACTCTCATTGATTGTAGTATCCACCAAGACGATTGTAGCAGGGAGCTGATCACTTGGGGCCATTTTGTTGCTGCAGCTAATGCTCGTGTACCTAAGAATGGTTAAGAGCCTCAAGTAACGGGTGATGGTATGCGAGTGCTATGACATGAGACAATCTACTGGCAAGGCGACATGATGCGACTCATGATACATACGGAAGGTAAAGGGTCTTTTAAATTGATATCCTCTGTCGAATTTTGTAGGACACCTGTTCTTCATGGCACGGAAATCACGTGAAATAGTGAGTGGAAACCAGAAACAAATATAAACTGTCCAACATTTCAGTGAAACTTTGTTCTATAGGAGCCATGATAGTGTGATGTAACGAATGTGGTCAATGTGTTGACTAAGTTGATATTGAAACAGGAAGTCATCCTAGCTTTGTGGAACTTTCCTAAGTGCTGTCCTTTCTCACATTTTGGTGTCCCAGTGTTGATCGTAATCACTTGCAGCAAAGTCTCATGTGTGACTATAGCATCTTGGTCTATAGCTAAGCTTAGCGCTAGACGAACTATGTTCTTGATCTGCCGACCGTTCAGCTGCTGTTCGACCAAATCCCGATAGTTCAAATTTTGGAAGTCAACCCTGGAGTAGCATTCAAGTTGGTTCTTCCAAATCAGCTCTCGTGAAGCCCGGTCAAGTGATTCGTAGAAGATTGAGATGGTGATGCGACTTTCGAAGGCCGGATCAAGACTTCTCACCCTATTCGTCGTAAAAAATAGAATGCCTGTGGGGTACTCCAACATTCGAAGCATAACGCACACCATGGCGTTCCGTACTAAATCAGAGGTGCTGCGAGTTTCAAGAAAAATGTCAGCCTCGTCAAGAATTACCAAGGTGTTCCATTCAGAACAGAGATTTAGGATATCATTGAGTCTTGATTCTAAGTCTTCCGGCGTAGTACCAAGCTCTCCCATAGTGATATAGTGCAGCGGGCGCTGCAATGACTCTGCTACTGCTTCTGCAGTCAGCGTTTTGCCAACGCCTGGGGGACCATGCAGCAAAAAGATGAGGCCGCCCTGTTTGGTGCTGATGAAATCGCGTCCTTGAATTTCTTTTGACGTTCCACAACGAACGACAGCGTGAATAAGCTGTTTCCGCTCCTGGGAAAGAACAAGCTTATCAAAGGCTTGCCTCTGAAACATTATGTCTGACAGGCTATCGGCAAGAACAAAACTCCAGGCTTTTAGCAGTAAAGCTAAAGCCTACTAGAGCCGGCCAACAATAGAGCAAGAATTCGTTCGGAATATCATCCCATAGATAGATGGATTCGTCGTCAAGTTGGTCGGATCTATCACGTTTGGGCAACCACTGCCGGTATCGTGATGAAAGTCGTTTAATCGCAAGAATAGCTTCATCCGCTCCTTGGCAAGGGTAATAGTCTAACGACGTACCCCGGGCCATATCAACCATGATACGGCCGCCTGATAAAGAGACTGAGCCCTGCTTTGACTGAGACATGGTAGACCCAGTGCGACCCCGAATAGGGTGGATGATGAAGCTATTGGAACCATAGGCAACGTACTTCCCCCCGCCTTTCCCGTACCGAGTGACCTTTTCAGCACTTTTGCGAAGCGCTTCTTCATCAGTATCGACAACTGGACTGTATAACATGTCAGATGGACTCCGATTCTGATTTCCGGTCCAAGAAGATATGACATCTATGAAAGAGGCCACTGAGAAGTGATCACCAACCGCTACAACAGTCTCTAGCGTGACGTGAAGGTCTTGAGACTTTGAGCCAAAAGCCTTACGACGCTCCTGGAAGAAGGCATCTGTGACGCGAAAAACACAAGAAGTATCATGAGGGAGCAATGACGCCTTGACAGGGACGTCTGGTCTGAAAAGCTCAACTAGACCGGCAAAGCTTGTCATTCCTTTGCTTATCAGAGCTTTGTACTCGTGTATTTCTGGCGAATAGATGTCCTCAATCCGAGAGATCAAGTCATCAAGGTCAGGAATATGGATAGTTCCAGATTGCTGGCCTAGATTAAAGCCAAAACAAGAGAGTAAGTCAACAGTCATAGATGTTACGACACCAAAGCTTCCGCCACCACCGCTCATAGCCCAAAAAAGGTCTTTATTGTGAGTGGCAGAGGCCTTAGTAACAGAGCCATTTGCGGTAACGACCTCGTACTCAAGGACATTATCGGCGCCGAGGCCGTAACTGGTACTTAGAGGAGAATGGCCACCACCAAGAGTGAAACCAGCAAGGCCAACNTCGTACTCAAGGACATTATCGGCGCCGAGGCCGTAACTGGTACTTAGAGGAGAATGGCCACCACCAAGAGTGAAACCAGCAAGGCCAACGGTAGGACACTCGCCAGGAACACTGGTGAGGTTATTGGCATCAGCGAATTCAACAGAATCATAACCCTGAACACCAGCACCAAGCTTGAGAGCAGGGCCAGTGTACAAGCGGTCAGACCACTGAACAACTTCCTGGCTCTTAAGATGATGAGTCCAGATCGCAAGGCTGCCAGCACCAGTAGAACGACCAAAGTAGCTAAATAAAAACGTCAATAAGGCTAATCCACCCGGCCGTGGGAGAACATACTCATGGGCTGTGTTTCGGACGACTAGCCGGATGTTGAAATTGTTGGCGAACCGAATAGCGGCAGCCACATCGCGAGCATTGGACACCTTGACGGCGTAACTGACATAGTTTCCAAGAGTGCACGGCTTTGACTTTGTCACAAACGGATCACAGGACTGGTTGGCAAACCAGTTCTGCATTACCGAAGATGAAGTCTCGATACTATCGATCGTTAGTGTCGAAGGCTTTTTCGCTGGAAGAGCTCTCACGTACTGTGTCATGGGCCACTTCCACTGACTCTTCACAGCGA
Source organism: Fusarium cf. aywerte (assembly GCA_011034095.1). Taxonomy (NCBI): domain Eukaryota; kingdom Fungi; phylum Ascomycota; class Sordariomycetes; order Hypocreales; family Nectriaceae; genus Fusarium; species Fusarium cf. aywerte. Next base: position 11,638 of record WETZ01000121.1, read on the forward strand.
CACAAGCCTCCTCGTCGTAATTGGGCTCGTGGCAGGGCGAGCCAAGGGGCACCGTTTCGATAAGAGCGCCATTGACGGTGCTGTTGAACTTGGCCCACACTTCTTTGGACGGCCAGCAGTCATCGCTGGGTAGGCAGCGACATTGGTTGCGAGCGCTGGAGTTACCGGTGAAGAGTGCTAAAGGCAGAAGCGCCAAAGAGATATATCCACACCTTCGCTACTCTAAGTTGGCTATCGATTACTACCTGAGTCNGGGCACCGTTTCGATAAGAGCGCCATTGACGGTGCTGTTGAACTTGGCCCACACTTCTTTGGACGGCCAGCAGTCATCGCTGGGTAGGCAGCGACATTGGTTGCGAGCGCTGGAGTTACCGGTGAAGAGTGCTAAAGGCAGAAGCGCCAAAGAGATATATCCACACCTTCGCTACTCTAAGTTGGCTATCGATTACTACCTGAGTCATCTGGTTTTCAGCAAGGAGGCAAAGGAGTTTCCGCACAAATTGTCAGCCTCAGGCTGGGATCTAGCCAAGATTAAAGACAATCCTACCACTGGATTCAGCGGGACCAACGATTCACGATATGTTCTCCCCACAGATATCGAGCAGCTTGACCTTCCGGAGCAAAAGCACACCAACGCACTTGTGCTTAGCCATTTGTTGCAATCACAAAATGGGGTTGCCTTGGTGCCGCAGGAAGCTAAAGGTACCCCGTTCAATAGCCGGATGCTTCTAGATATGATATCGGGAATGAATGCACAGACACGTGTAATTCTGGACGTTGGCGCTCAGGTAATTGACCTCACTAACTTAGAGTTTGCGAAGCAGTGGTTGGCACGGTATCAAAACGATGACGACACACAAGCAGTCATCTGCTTTAATGAAGATGACGAGATTGTTGTATTAGACCGCTCTGGCAAGTTAGAAGAACTTGAAACGTCACCATTCGCCGAGCAGCTGGATCGATGCCTTGTTTTTCTAGATGAATCCCATACTAGAGGAACAGATCTCAAGCTTCCCCCCAATTACCGCGCAGTAGTCACGTTGGGTGCTGGTCTAACAAAGGATCAATTAGTTCAGGGTACGTGAAAATAATGTACAGTTAGATTATTGCTCATATCTTGCAGCATGTATGCGTATGCGGAAACTCGGAAGAGGCCAAAGCGTAGAGTTTTGCGTGCCGTGAGAGATTGAGCAGAAGATCTTCCTTTTGAAACCCCAAGAGAAAGCTGGCGAACGTAAGGTCACCGTATCGGATGTTCTGAAGTGGGTCATCATCGAAACGTGTCACGACCTGCGTAAAGCCATTCCCTTATGGCTCAACCAGGGTGTTCGGTTCAGTAAACAACAAACTTTCTGGTCTCAACATCAAGGCAATGCTGCTTGTGGATGGGCTGAGCAGTTTCTCGAAGAAGAAGCTCAGACTCTGGACCAACGCTATCGTCCAAAGAATGGCCGCATTAACTTGGATTCATTCTTGGATAAAGCTGGTGTCTCGAGAATTAACGAGCTGCGAGCCCGCTGCGACGAGTTTGGATTGACTGAACTTCATACGGCATCGTTACAGGAAGAACAGGAGCGAGAACTTTCTCCCGAAACAGAACAAGAGCGACAAGTTGAAAAACCGCCCGCGGCAGAACCAGAAACCCATTCCATTAGCCAATCGTTGAGGGATTGGATACTGAAGGGCTCTTCCTCGATGAACATGGCACTGTTCAAGTCTGAGCATAAGCCAGCCTTCCAGACTCTGAAGAAGACATCGGCAGCTCAGTGTTTTGACGTTCAAAGTTTTCCCAGCAACGTACGTGCCACATTGGATTTTGCCATGACAATCAAACGGACTTTCGGAATCAACAACTACTCAGACTCCTTTGAGCGTCCGGTGCAGTGGATCCTGACTGGCAAGTGTCAACCTGAACCAATTTGTCTCGTAATTGTAAGCCCATTTGAGGCTCAAGAGCTACTACCATTGATCGAAAGGTCTCAACATGTGGCTTTACATCTCTATGCTCCTAGAGTAAGCCTTGCCTTTGAGTCCCTTGATCATTTACAACTCTATCGCATATCAGGAAAACGCACTGTGGATGCTATCCCGAGAACTTCTATCCTACTTCTTAACCTTTTTTGGGACAACTCTACTTACCATCTTTCAATGACTATATGAGCGTCTGCGATCTGCTTGGGCTGGCTTGGGGCCCCACGGATGATTCTGTCATTCTCGGTCCAGATGGCTTCATCCCGCCAGGAAGTGGAGGAAAATTGGTAAATAGATCAAACTTTTCACAGAGCCCTGTTCAATTCTTGCGAGTTCTTATAGAACAGATCCGACAGGATTGCGAACCTATTGAGAAGACAGATATCGGGAAGACATTCGAAGGTGTGCGTTTATTGGAGTGTAATTTCGGGGACAGAAGTTAGGAACAATGATTTTGATTTGATTTACACCGATGTTTTGATGTGCTCTAATTTAACCTCATGCTCTACATTTGTTACGAACGTATTTTAGTCACTTCTTGCAGGGCAAAGAAGAATCTGACGTTTGCTTAATCCTCACACTGTACCTTCGTTGCTGTCAATAAGGTAAAGGGTTTTGGCCCACAGCTTGACTTTGCCAATAATCTTATTGAGATCTTGTTTCGAAAGAGCGAGCTCCCGGTGGAACGTGCGGACATGGCTGCGGATGGAAGCTGCGAATACGGATTTACACGACTTGCATATAAGTATGCGAAGGGCGGAGTGGAAGTATATAAGATCGAGCGACTCCATCGTATCCTGTCTTCGTTTAACTTACATTTGTCAGTGCGTGATGTGTACATATGTATAGATAGGAATTGAAGTTTGGAGTCAGGGTCTTCTCAATGTTGGCCTAACTGACCACACGACGCGGGTACGCGTTTGACTCGTGCAATTTAGAGTTTTATTTCCTACGTGTGATAACGTGCAGAGCGACGACGAATAAACCGTGCCTACAGCTGTTTGATCAACTGCCTAGGTGATCCGCTGTGTGACATAATGCTTCTACTGGCCCTGAAATTCGGTGCCTGCACAGTAACGCCACACTCCGACGAGCGAGGAACCGAGTTTTATCAGGCTACAAAAAGAAAAGATTTAGACATGCTGGCAGCAACGATGGTTATACGAATGCTCTGGCTCATGCGGAAGGAAGCATTTCTATGGGAGGATACTGATGAGAAAATGTTATCTGTTGCTAAGATGACGTACCATGCAGTACCCACCTGCCGGTCATACCCACCTACCGGTCAGCGAAAAAAAGAATCCCCCATACATAATGCACTTTTTTAACCTCATGGGAAAAACTTAATAAAAATAGTAAAAATAAGTTTATCTCTAGAATTTAGATTAAAATTGAATCTATTTTAATATTTTCTGGGTCTTTTAACCTCACGCCCTGTGCGGGCGCGTACGACACCTAATTCTTCCTTCCCTGAATTTGACCTCTCATCCTCTTCTATCCCTCCCACCTCGATCACATCCTCAACAACATCCGCCCCTTCAATTGCTTCGTTTGGCTCTGAAATAGTGTCGCCAGCTGCTAGAGCCTCTGCCAGCGTGATAAATTTCTTATTGGGGTTCGGTATCGCCTTTCTCTTCTTGCCTCTGCTCAACCGGCCAACTTCCTCCTCCAGGCCGGCTATTCTGGTGCTCAAAGAGGCGACCTTGGACTCTTGGGCTTCAAACCCTTTTGATATCACAGAATACCGCCTTCTGGTAGAGGGGCTCTTGTTCTTCCCCAGGTCTCTGATGTGACGGCTGGTCTTTGGCGTATTATCAGGGTCGACTTGCCTGTCTCTGTGGCCGTCTGATCCAGGCGTCGTTTCCTTCTTGTCTGGTTGAATTTCGGCATGTATGAGTGCTTTACGTCGTGAAATCGGCCAGTTTCCAGTCACTCTCCAACCTGAAAGGATGTTTTTCTTCGTCATACCCACTTTCCTGGCTTTGGCATAAGCCTTGATGAAGTTGACCTTGTCCACGGGCGCAGAATCCGTCAGGCTTGCCAGTTTTTGGAGTCCTTTTCGATATGCAGCCCCAGATGCGTTGAAAGCACCATTGTCCAGTGGTTGTAGGCCATGAGAGCAATGTGCAGGCAGGTAACAGCAATACACGTTGTTCAAAAAACACGTGGCCATCCACTCATCCTGGAATTTCAGTCAGCGGTATTTCTGATCGAGAACAGGTAGACACCCACAGATACATGGCTCCCATGGCCAT
>WETZ01000056.1:0-184120 GCA_011034095.1 Fusarium cf. aywerte
GAAGTCCATCGAAAAATAGAGCCGAAAACATTAAACAGCCTGTAACAAAGACAAAACGGTATCATTCGTCGCCAAAACTCGAATCCCTCAGCCTGCCAAGCATGAGGAAGAGATCAAGTGGAAATGGTGATGACAGATAATGGCATCACCTGGTTGAGCCCGTAAGGTCCAAGAGCTCCTTTACAATATCCTTGATGTTGTTTTCCGTAGTCAACGTCCGAGTGACCAGTTCGATACCCTTCCATTCTCGCGTTGTTCTTGACGGAAACATGACCTTGTTCTTGCTGCTTCCGCCCAGGTATGTGACCGGGCGATCTGCTCCGTAGCTATAATATCTATAACAGTGTTCTGAGTCACTGGGTTCGCAATTGACATTGACCCAGAACAGCGGGATCTGCTTGTCACGGAAGCTCGACAAGATGTTGTCAATGTCTCGTCGGCCTTCCGAGACATCAAGTAGGGAAGTTGTCAGCAATATTGTGTGGCCTTCAGCTGCCGACTTCAACACCTCCTGGATGTAAACCGACCGCAGCTCTCGTTCAAACAGATCGGGGCTGGAGGGCTTGGTCATGATGTAACTGTCGACCAAGCGAGCCTTGTAGCCGAAAATCTGTGGCTCTAAAGCCTTAAGTATGGCCGCCTTTGTCGAGGCTGAGGTCGTGTTGAGGAGCACAACCTTGCCCTTGAGCGAGGCAGCCGCACAAGAATTGGCTGTGCCGTTTTCGAGTGTCATGGTGTCGGTGATATGTATGAGATGCAGGTCGTCGTATTGTCTGATTGATAGCTTTTGTAGTAGGGTTGTTCAAGAAAAGCCGTGGTAGAGGATGTGTAACTTAAGAGTTTGAAGATGTGATCAGGAGTTGGTCAGGTGGAAATGGTGAGCACCACAAAGAGTGGGCATTTTCATTCTTTTATGTATTTCATGAAAGAAGGTTTATTTGTGAGTTGTTAAACAACCTTTCGTTTGTAACCACAACGTTCACGCGTGACTGAGGTTATAGAAACTCAGACGATAAGGCTGTGTGAACTTGAGCAAGACGTCAACAATGACTGAGAGGAGGCGCCCGAATCTAGCAAGTAGGACACTTGATACACTATAGGTTTATTTTTCCCTCTTCTCAATACAACTTGCGATTATTAGAAGTCGAGTATTGCACCTGAGGTTCGGAGCAGTGTCTTCAAGTCTGAGTTTATAGAGATCTAGGTTGAAGTCTCGCGCTGACAAGCCTCCTAGCTATCTACATATGCCTTAGGAAAGAGAGAAAAATAATTTTATGGTAGGTTTAGGGCTGTTATTCTTCCTATATCAAGTCCCTGAACGATTCGAGCGCAACGCTTGACGCATGAGTAAACACAACCCAAATCAGGTAGGTAACCCGAGCTCCAAGATTCACAAGAAACGATTAGATTCATGATACTTAATTAATCATTCAGTGAATATAGCATACGCCAATCTAGTAGGCTTGGACCGTTGGCTTCGGGCTTCCAACGCTCCGTTGTGCCTGCTTTAGACTCGAGAATGAACTCCATACTGGCAGCTGACAGTTGTGCAGTCAACAAAAATCAGTCATATTGGGCATTGATGATATGTAATAGTCAAGCCGTTGGTTTGTTCGAGCTAAATATGTGCCTCTTCGTGATACACATGCCCGTCTTATCGTCGAGTTCCCACTGTTGACTCATCACCTTACACGTTGCAGCCAAAGCCAATGCTCTCATTACTTTACAAGCCGAGGTTGACAACGGCAGTGCCTCGATAACTGTATATGTATCGTGATATTCCAGTTGTATAGTCTTGCCATAAAGAGCTATATGTTCAAGGAAAGCTACCCGGTGCAGACTTTGAGGCATATTGCATGGAAAGCAGTCGGTAACATACTTCGTCGTCCAATAGGCGTAGATTTGCTGGGAAGATTTAACCTGTTGCTAGGTGAAATGTATTGCTGGAAGTGACAAAAGTTTTCGTTTCTCATATGCCCAATCGTAATCCTACAGAGTTTAAAGTATAGGAACCCACCGGCTGCAACGGGTTGAGAAGAGCAAACACATTATCGTATCGCAAGGCTTTCGGCTCATTCAACTTGAGTACTACGCTGACCGTAGTCATCTGACAAGTTAGTGATGACGAGTAGACCACGGAGAGCACTCAAAACTTTGAACATACATTGACCAGTGTAATGGACTACAGGCTATATAGCCCCGGAAAGGAGTCCAAATATATGGATAACCCCGTGGCCGATGAGTGAACCTATCTCGGATTGAGGATGAATTTCCTGCACTTTGAATAATGAATGTGCATATGTTAAGGTGCCTTCCTTCTTAGTATTCCGCACCCACACTTTAAAGCTCATGGACCCAAGTTAGGATGAATGACAATCACATGCTTTAGTAGTTACATAAAATAAAGAAAAATCTATTAGCTCGTTTTAAGTCTTCCAAAGTCAATATTCGTCCAACAAACACGACTCCTATACTGTAGGCGTACCCCTCACACATAGATTCTAAGGGCACGCCTGTTCAACCATCACACATGCTTTGGCTGACCACCTTCGTCATCGTTCAACTCTCGTAGTATGAAGAGAACAACAGAAGAACCCCAAGGGCGTTGATGAAGCATTGGAAAAGACTTATGCTCAAAGCTGGGTTTCGCGCTGGCACATTTTGTGGAAAACAGAGTTGTAGCTGAATCGCAAGCCAGGAGGAGCACATGGTGCGACAGCGTGAGTGGTGGGTTTGAACAGATACTCCATTCTGTACTCTTACGGCATTCAGAACCCCAAAAGAAAAACAATAAAGTAGGCAAAGTACAGCAAGAAATGCAATATTTTTCAAAAGCAATCCTGTGACAAAAAAGGAAGCAAGGAGGGTATAAGGGTGATTGAGCCGAGTACGGTCATCAAGCGGATGATGCCATGATCGTGGAGTCCCAGATGTTTACTGGTTGATCTTCTCATTGATGGCGTTGGTGGTATCAGCCTTCTTCTGGTGCAAGAAGGAGCTCAACCAAGAGAGTGTCTCGTTGCTAACGACAAGAACGGTGGTAACGGCGGCCTTTCCATGGGCGACGAGGCCTCCCTGCTCGACCTTCTTGATCTCGGAGTTGTAGACCTGAAAAACATGGTCCTTGCCCTCAAGACCCTTCTGGAGAGGAAGCATGATGAGAGCGCGAGTATCTTGGTAGAGCTCGTCGGTGGGCTTCTTGACAGCGGGGAACTTCTCGTCGATGCGATCGAGGGTCTTGTCGCCTAGGGAGTCGACCTTCTGGGCGTAGGGTGAGACATACTGGTACCCTCTAGAGAAGTAGGGAGCGACGGGAGCAACAAAGGTCTGGTAGGCGGCGTCACTGAGTCTGATGGAGCGCTGGCCGAGTTCGTTGGACTTGAAGGTGTGGACGCCGTCGCTGATAACAGGGTAGTTGAGGAGATGCTGTAATGGTATGATATTAGTTCATGTCGCCAAGTGATATATGCCATTGGTTATACGTACCTGGAGGAAAGCAGAGTACTGAGCAGGGCTCACGTCGCCGTTGACTTGGTGAGACATGGTGACGGTTGCGGGTTGATTGCGGAGAATCGGTGTAAGTGGAAGGAGCGATATGAGGCTGCTCGGTTCGAGATAAGGTCAATTGCTCGGTCGTTCAGGTACCAAATCGAGGTGACAACCAGAGGGTGTGAGTAGGTAGATAAGCTGAAAACCCAGGTTAGGCACCGGAATTTATAAGAGAGTAGAGCTTCAGGTAAGATGGTGTCAGGTGGAAGAAGTTGGGTAAGGAGGGAAAGCGGGAAGGTAGCAATTGAAGGGGACCTGCAGAGGCTAAAAGGAAGCCGCCTAAAGAGAGATGACGAAGAGGAGGCGGTTACGAGAAGGATCAAGGAAGCATATGAAGGAGGGTGTGTGTCTGTGGTCAGAGAAGAGGAGGGGAGTATGAAAAATTGTTGGTGGGACGCCACAACAAGAATGTTGTTGGCTCAGCACTTTACTTACTTGGAGGTTTGGTGATAGAGTCAGGCACTCGGGAGAAGAAGGAGAAGAAAAGGGAAAGGGTTCCGTCTAGTCTTAATAAATTGTTGGTAGGTAGGTAGGGGTTAAGAAGGCCGGAAAGTAACCCACCCTTAGAATGAGCATCGAGGTCCAATTGTTGCAACTTTTTTCTTTTTCGCCGTCGCAAGCAGTTGGAGATGATGGGATGCGGATGCGGATGCGGATGCACCAGGTTTGCATGTGCTAGCTGCAACTGCACCTACCCCTAAAGCAAACATGTGCTTGTACTAGACCAGGTATCTTTTAGTGCTATTTTAGGTGAGTGGGTACTTGACGTAGATTTGACGGTTTGTACCTCCCTCAGTACTTTAACGAATGGATCTCTCTGTGGCCGATTCCATGCCTTGAATCATCTGTTTCTCATCAGTCTCTCCCTCTTGATCCGACAGGGTATGGAAATAAAGATTACTTACTGAGAGGTGACTACCTGTTATCTGAGCTTGATCCTTCAAGGCCGTAATCACAGGCCTACGGTACAAATGATATCTCAACTACATGCTTGACACATATTTTTGTTATCTTTCTCATGATAATCCATCCTCATCCTCAACATCATCAATTTCAATGTCAGTCAGTTAGGGTAGCAGTGGTGTGCTGTTCATCTTCGGTGACACCATCAGAATTCAAGATAATGGGTCGACTCAGCCGCATACATTGCCCTGAATGACAAGTCCTCATCCCTTCCGTCGTTTCACTTGTCTTCATGGATGACAGGGCAGGAGCCTACCTTACAGCAACCTACTTGCCCGGGCAGGTACGTACTTGATTGCTACTGCAGGTGCAGATGAAATGACTTTTGCATGTGAAAGTGGGCTCCTTCCTTCTCATGCCCCTCCCCCCACACTCACTCACTCACTTACTCACTTACTCACATTCGCACTAGCAATAACGTTTCCCTTTTCTCCAACACCAAATCAAGATGCTCAATTCAGTTCAAGCTCCTCAACAAATTATCTTGCTAAGTTTCTACATACTGTGGTTGACTCTTAATGCTTACACCTATGAAAATCATTCCACCAGATCCGACGCCTTGCATTCTTAGCGTTCGATGATCACATATGACAGGGAGAGCAATTGCAATTGTCAAAAGAAAGCTGTATTCGCTTTGGGTATCTCGAGACCCAAGACGTTTATCGGTTCGGGGTGCACTGATCTCCACAGCCTCTCATACAAGCTTATCAGCATTGCCAACAAGCTCCATTGGCACATGAAGATGAAGAATTGACGGAGTTAAGAATCCGGAATGTCCACGGAGCACTGTACAGATACCACATAATGCAATGCAATGCACAAGCAAATAATACAATACGATACCCATCCTCCGTCATGATGCGTTTCGAGGCGACGCCTATCCAAGTCCGCGTCCTCTCGCGTGCGTCTGCAAGCGCTCGATCACCGGCTATAATCCCCAACTGAGGCTTATCTCGAAGTCTATTAAGCTACGACGCAGCAGACTGGGTAGCAATAGCAACCAGCTCGGAGCTTGAATTCCTTTGCCGCCTCGCTAGTTTCAGCCAGACATTGCCATGTCAGTTCATTACCACTAAGCCTTTGTCGCAGAGTAACAGTCCGCACACACGAGGCGCATGTGCGTTACTCCGTTGGTGCGGCCGTATCGCGAAGCGTTCGTGCTCTCGTAAATCTGAAGGCATTGATAAGAGACCAACCATCCCGCTGTCCGACATGGCTGATCTTGTTCCATTTGCCGCGGCTCAATTATATATTAGACACGAGCTTGACGGATGGCCTCGGAAGCCAAGCGAAAAGAGTCGAGTTTGCTTCCAGAAAAGCGGCTCTGCCCCAGGGCAGGCGAGTCCCCGGCCACGAACTTGATTCCTCTTTCGACCATATTTCATTTGCCGCATCACGTTAATGGAATCGCTCTTATTACCTTATCGACCGATCAGCTGGCTCAGCGCCCCCAGGGTCCCTTGCTTTGATGCCCGAATTAAACCCCCTGCTACGTGGCATGCACTTCTTGTTCCCCTGTCGCTGAAGTCCTCGATGGCCCACTCGCAGCCACTTTCACATGTCAGGAATTCGACGTCGAGTCGTGATCTGTAAAATCCTCCATGATTAGACATGAGAGTCCCCTTCAAAGTCTCATGTAGACGGGATGAGCAGCCGTGTAACCCTGATCGACAGTGTCTACCCAGCGGCTTGTTGCGTATGTTCGGCAATGCCAACAGTTCAGAATTGTCGTCTTCTGATAGCACCAATTCATTGCGCCAACATTCCTCTCCCCAGAGTACGGGGATTTGGCAGCTGTGGTTTAACCGTACACAGCATGATTAGTTTGGAAATTTACGCGATGCCAGGATTATACCACGTCTCTTGTGGCTTGTCTGTAGTAAGAACTCTTCCCCTCCATACTTTCCGTCTTTTTGATATACCGTGATGACCACAGCATGTATATCCTTTCTGAGGTTTGTTATTCGGCATCTTGATTCGCGACAAATATCAATAAAATTCAACGTTCATGGATACTGAGGTGGACCCCTCAATATCACATGCGCAAGGTTGATTGATTTTCATATCACTTTCCAATCGCGATAATAGTAGCTGATCCCTGATCGCGATATCTTCTGTCGGGCCAAGTGGGAGTGGGCCGTTCGCGCCTTGCATCCGATTTCGAGCTAGTCAACAGCCCTACATCACTTACTTATGTTATTCCCTTCCTTGACATCAAAGAATCGCTCACTTTGATTGACCCGTGTGCAGAACTCTCAGGGTTATGTAGGGCCGCCGTATAAGGGCTCCCGCACCCGCCACCTTTCTTATGATTATGGGCTACGGCCTCCGCCGAGTTTGGCGGGCTGCATCGTCGTCGCAAAGCCTCATGAGCGCTTTGAACCATCCTGTCGCTCGTTTCTTCAGCATTCGCATACAAACGTGCAGATGATCTTTGTACGGAGGCATTTCTCGTTAACCTGAAAACTCATACCACGCATTATGAGTTGATTACAAGATGCCAGAATTGATCTAATTTTTATTCACCGAGTATCTACCCCGTACACTATCAAGGTCGCTTGGCGTCTTACAACAGCCCTACTAACTCATAAAGCGCTGACGTGACGTATCAGACCGCGCAATACGCACGGATTGAGTTTCTCTGCCGTCTTCCTATTAAGATCTCCGAATGTCTCAGTTGAGCTCACGAAGTCGTCATTTTTCCAAGTCAATCTCGAGTTCAAGAAGGACGTGCCCTACACATCAATGTGTTGGCTTCTCGCCTCAAAGTCCAATTGGCTGCATATCCCTTTAGCCGGCGATCTTTGTCTGGCTTTAATATTGTCAGGTGCAAAAATTATGGATTATTGAGCTGCGTGCCGTGATCGATCACCATAATTCTTCAGCATCAGTGGCTGCCGCTTGTTCGGCACATCACATGTATCATCATGAGTATGGGATAGGCGCCACCCAAAAGTCTTGAGATGTTCCGATGGGTTATGGCTATCGCTGTTCTTCGTTATTTAATACCCGTCCCAGTTCTGCTTTACTGTACATCTGCGCCGTGATGTGTTGATTTTTTAGTTACCTTTGAGTACCATATCATTATCAAATCCATCATGAAGTCCTGCAGTCTTGTCGCTTTGGCGTTGATTCTCAATCCTTCTTTCTGTCTTAACAAGGATAAAAACATCCATCTCCAATGGTCTTTATGCGATCGAGATGCAGAAGCTGTCCTGGAAAAGCTGCGCGAGGAAGTTCGTATGCCTTACAAACGGAATCCGATCACCTACTTCGATACAATGCCTCCAACACACGCACAGCAAGGTGTGATGTTTCGCACAAAGGTCAACAAAGGCGATCCCTATTCTGTCATCAAGGTTCGATTCGCGGAGAAGCCTTCCCGTCTGCCTCCTGGCGTAGATTGTGTTTGGGATCGATATGGAGATTATGTCCCCTATACGTGCGGAGCGCGGTATTTGTTGAGCGACAAGACAAAAGATATATGGAGTGAAGACCAGGTTCGCTTTGCAGAGAAGTACGATGACATCGACTGGGACGGTCTTGTGCCCTATGGACCATTTCCAGATGGCAAGTGGAAGTTGAAGATCTTGGGACACAAAGCCAAGCTCGACGATGTGGTCGCTGGAGATTTGCACCTCATGGAGATTGAGCTGTCAACTCCCAGGATTGGATCTGAGGAAGTGTACGACAAGGTCACTGCGTATCTTGAAGAACACGGAGTACTACTCTGTGATCCTCAACAGTCGAAGACTCTGCGATTGTTCCGCGATAGGAGACTTATTGATGACCAGGTGAACGAGGAGCTGTGAGGGTTTGGGGGCCTACATTCTGTTCTTTATATTTGGAACATGTCATATCTGACTCAGGTTCTCGGTTGGATTCTATCGATCTTCCTCAAGCGTGTCTGTTTGTTGGTTTGGCTTCCTCTGTATGGCGCGACAAGCATTGTTAAAGTCGATTTGCATAACCGGGTGTCATTCTTTACTATTTTACGTGGCAACAGCCATTGAATGTCACAGAATATACAGCGGAACTAGAATAGATACTAAGTTAAGTTTCAATTCATTTTCGTAACTATGAGGGATCCTTGACGTCTTATGAAGCTCAGACTGCATTTGACTGCCCTGCAACCCACCGAACTCATCATTCTTCGCTACCTTGTTCTTTGTAAACCTATCGTTCCGTTGTCCCTGTTTCACTGTCAACTCCTTCTACGCCCAAATTAGATGGCAACGAAGTTCTTTATCGCATATGCAGTCTGAGGACGTATCTATCGAAAGACGATACTCTCCTGGGGCAAAGGCAACGAAAGGGCAAAAGACTAGTCAAACAAACTTGGTTTCCGCAGCTTATGGAGCTCATCAATGCCGATAGGGGTTTGATGGTATCTCCTCGTTGAGTCCAAGGTCGAGGAAACTTCTGATGGGCAGACTCTCACTCACCCTTGGCGCTACGTAATTTAATGGAATAGCTTCAGATAAGTATCTGGTCAGAAGCATACAATAATCGCTCCTACAGACACATATATCAAGAGCCTATCTAGTAGTTGAAGTAGCCGTACATATCCAGGCACATGCCTACCTATGTAAAAGATCACACTCACGGTCCATGCCATTAGCAGCTGCTGGAGTCTACAATCCTCATCCAACAGGGCAACTCTACGGCCATCAAGTCAAAAGCCATTGTGGTCGAGAGAACCGGTTTCTACTAGATGGGATAAATTTCCAAAGGGTTTGGGAGCATCAGGCTCGAAACTTCAGCAAATTTCCAGGGTGCCGACGGTGTAATCATTGACCTGTGGTCATCAAGGTTACACAAACCGCCCTGCCTGTACTATAAACCTTCCAGGCTGATGAAAGACTGGAAGGACTCGGGGCACCCTTTAATAGAGTTGAAACCAACCCGATGACAAAGTCAATCTCAACTCGTACTTTCTTGCATCCTTTCAGGCTGTACGGGGTACAAAGTCTTGGCTGGAACAGCGTGTATCAATATCGATTAACAGCAGTGCTGCAAAGAGCACAAGGTATGCACCGTGGCTGCTCACATTTTTCGACCAACTAGTTCGCGTCTACAATACTCAGCCATTGTCACAATCCACTTAGCCAGGATGTACGTATGCACCAGTGATAAAAGAGCACAATACTACATGGTTGATATTATTAGCAACAGTACTCACTGGTCACACTCGAGTCGAGGAGTTTGTAAAAGCACATAATCGTGAAGAAGAAGATTATCTATTACTATTTCTCAATGAATGCGAGAAGCAAAGTCCTCCCCCGAAGTCAGGCCGTAGGCCGGGTATCACCACCATCCCAGAACCCATGTAACGATGAGAGACAACACAGGCCTTGTGTGACGGCAGCACAAGTCTGCCGCCTCCCGTCGTTGTCTCCCATGCCAACGCCCCCCCTTCCTCACCCGTCACAAACAACATCAAAGATTCCATCCATTCTCTAACATCTCTTGTCGTGTCCATTAAAGGAGAGATAAGCCGTATGCGTCATTAAAGCCTCGAAGAAAGAAACCTGACCCGTCATGTCCATTCAGCTCGTTTCCATTTCCCCATGATGTGAAGATTTTCCCGCAAACCGACTCCTTGCACCGAGGAAATATGCTAAGGGTCCCAAAAGATCGAGGTACAGGCGTGAATTATGTAACAAACATGTGCAACGTAAAAGCATCAAACGTCAAATTGATCCATCCTTGATTTAAAGGAAGAGCATGGCGATACCGGCGGCGGCAATGACACCAACAGGGGCACCAGTCATTTGGGCAGCGGCCTATAGATAATTAGCGAACGGTCAACAATTATGTGTGCCTGTGTGAACTTACAGCGTTGTCAGAATTGGTAGTGGTAGCGGTGGCCTCAGCATCAGTGCCAGTAGCATCTCCAGTACCGGTAGTAACGGTGGAGGCGTCAGTAACGGTCTCCGAAACCGAGCCGGACTCGGACTCGGAACCGGTAGTAACGGTGGTCAAAGTTCGGACGATCTGAGTACCATCGCTGGTAAAAGTGGTGATCTCAGCAGCGTCGGCGGAGTCAGTGGAGTCAGTGGAGGCCGTCTCGGTAACAAGAGTTCGAACAACAGCAGTTCCGTCGGTGGTGAAGGTAGTGACCTCAGCAGACTCAGTCTCGGAAGCGGAAGAGCCAGTCTCGGTAGCGATAGGCTCAATGATGGTGGATCCACCGGAGGTGTAAGTGGTAAGGGCGACTCCACCGAGAATTTCCTTGACAGTGCTGGTAACCTCATCACCAGCAGAGTTGGTGAAGACGCTGGTGTAGGTGCTCACGGAGAGCTCGTCCTCGTTGGCGTCGGTGGCAGTGCCGCTGATAGTGGAGACGGCGGAGGTGATGGTGCTGTCACTCTGGGTGAGAGTGCTGAGGACAGTTCGAACGGCACCAGTGCCACTAGCAGAGGCCGAAACGGAACCAGCACTACCAGTAGTAATCTGAACACCAGCTTGGCGGCAGAGGGCAAGACCGTAGGCGACAACAGCAGCAGCCTGTTCGCTGTTGCAGATAGCAGCGGAGCAGTCACGGAGACCGTAGATGAAGTCCTGGTTGGTGCAGAGGCAGCTCACGTCACCAGCATCACATCCAAGCTCCTGGGACTTGGCGGCGCTAACCATGTTACTAGCACAAGTTTGCTATGGCGAGTTAGCGGTGCGATCTTTTGTGTTTTGGATCAAGACTTACACCACACTGGGGGAGGTCACCGGAGCTCTGGGCAGCGGCGGCAGCAACCAGGCCGAAAACGGTGAGGAGAGAAGACTTCATTTTGACAGTTGTTGTTGATTTAAAATCGGAGTCTAGGCGACGTATTAGTTGAGAACTGTAGCGGTGTTTGTAGCGACAGGAAGGCAATGGTAACGAAGGTGAGTTTGCGAGTGATGCGGGCGAGGTGTAAACGAGAGGAAGACGAGTAGTGAATCAGTGCCCATGAAAGAGGCGACCCCGAGAATAAATGAAGTGCGAGTCCAGGAGGCCTGCGCCTGAGGCACGCGAGTGAAGTTTGCGTGAGACAAGAGGGAACGTGTATCACTCGAGGTCTGGAAGAGCCGAGAGCAGATGAGTGTAGCCATAGGCACCCCGTAAATGTGATTTCCAGTGCTCACGTTCCGGTGTTCAATCGCACAAGCGCAAAGCTGGAATGAGAGGAAGGATCTTGCTAGCAAGCAAAGAAAGCTGCCAGTAGACGGGAGGGAGAGGGTATATGGAACAGCAATCGAGGGATCGCAACTTACAGTAATATGTGACAACGAAGGCGATCGATCTCGTGTGAGAGTGAGATGAAGTGAGACTAGCCTGAAGTTTCTGGGGAGAGGATGTGTAAGGTGTTGGAATGAAGAATCTTGACTGATATTGATGTGGAACAAGAGGGAGGAAGTTGTTGCTTTAATAAGGGCAGGCAGGAGTGGGCAGTGGGAGGTGGGAACCAGAATCTTGATCTTGGCGTGACGGTTGCTTGCGTTGAGCTAGCAGGTGCGAGCAGTGCTGTTAAGGCAAGAGCAGTCCCCTGCCTAAACGGTGCGGTTTTCCAACTTGGCATTGGCGGTCTGGCAGGGAAAGCACGGCACGGCGGCCTAGTCTAGCCTGGCCCAGCTGCCTTTCTTCTGTCTACGTCTATCTTGCATTGGAAGGAAGTTTCCATCACAGATGAAGCGTAAATCTGCTAATCGAAGTTGGCTGGGGGCGACCGAGAGCACGGGAGGGGCCCACGCTAAGAGGACCCCAGTAACCAGAGCTAGAGGTCCACTCCACCTTGGTACCTACCGCTAAACTAGACTGCCCGGACCGCCAGAGACACGGAGGCCCCCATGTAGGCTATGATGTTGTTCTACGGGGATGTTGGTCAACGACAGAAGGGAATTGTGATGTGATGAGCCAAGTCAATTCTAATTTGTTTTTCCTTTTTGCTCCGAGCAACCTCCGCCGTGGGTATTGAGTCAATGCAAGCAACGCATGTTCGGGTTCAGACGTCAATGCCGCAATTTTGAGGAACACAATGAGGTCAGAACATGGATTACAGACGAGCACTAGGTGTTCGGACAGGACAGTAAGTGATTACTGTATGTACGTACATGCTTGATTTACCCCTGTCAGAAAAACTTGACCACGTCAGTAAAGTTGATGTAAGTCCTTGCTATGAACGCAGTCTCTCAGTTAAGGTTCTTACAGCACCTATAGCAAGCATCGCATCTTGACCCTTTACTCCGCCGACAAAGTATCGGTATTGCCTGAAATTTCAATATGTTTAATGCCACTGGAATAAACTGCATATACTATCAAGGAGCAGTTGGAGAAGCAACAAAACGGAGCAGAAAGAAAAAAGAAGGTGGGTGGTGGATGGTTGCTCGTACCTAGCCGGGCGGGCTGCCACGCTACCCAAGGTACTCTAGCAGATCGCCAACCACCCGCATCGGTACCCACTTTAGACTAAGGCTATGGCGCACAGAGCTTCAGCAGGTACCTCCTAGAATGCAATCGACAAAGCAATATTCGCATGTACCTGTTTAACCCGAAACTCGATCTTCTCGTTTGATCTACCCTATTTGCTAGTAGTGCACCTAAACAAACCCAAAGTGTACAGTACTCGCTACACCGGTTAGCCAAAAGCTTCGTGTCGCTCACAATTTAGTCGGTCCTACCACTAACACAATCCATTGAGGCAAAGACAAAGCTGGAGTTGGCCCGTCACGGAAGAAGAAAAACTGGATATTGTCTTTGGTCTATGACGGAATTTCTCTGGATCCAATGACTTGAATTTCCTCAGTCAGTATTGATGTATCGATGCCTTATAGCAGGCAGGAACTCGTATGCCGAGCCGGAATCGCGGCCACAGTCCAAAATTGTGAGCGTGAAGGAAGGTGGTCATGACGATTGCCAATCTGGGGTGCTTGCCTAGTTGCTGTACTGTACTTACTTGCCTAATGTCATGCTGTGCTGTGTTCCTGTCACGGCAACCGCAATCTTTACCAAACAATCAGGCTCAAGTAGCACTGTTCCATTCATCGTCCTAGACTTTCGTTCCCAAAAACCATCAACCATACGCACCCAACCGGTAGTCCATAATACGTGTGATATCGCGTATCCAATCCTCGACCGTGAGGTCAATGGTTGTTGGCCAGTGGTGCCACGGCTGACTCCGATTCGTCAATTACCCCTGCGCCAGTCCATCCTTGGCAATTCCAAAAAAAAAAAAACAAGTTCAAGCCAACTCGCTACACTAACCAACTCTCGATTCCCTAGCAACCGGCAAGCGGAATCACGTTCTTCTTCTTTTTTTCCTGGGGAACTTTTCCTCAATTGAGACGGGATGGGTTAGAGATATGGCGATGCTAGTGATGAAAGGGTGTGGTCTTATCTCAGGAACAAGACAACTCAGACAACCACAACTTGTGCTCAATAACATACTGGCCGATTGCCATTTGTCAGTACACTCATCTCAATCCAAGTTTTCATCTCGCATTGTTGTCTTATATCAGGTTTTCGCTTAACTTCCACAGCATCGCATTTGCTTGAGTAAAATGCACTCATTCTTGATCTTTCGGAGGCCGTCCCCACTCAAACCAACACATCCATCCCGATGTTCCACTTACGTTGTACCCATAAACACCCATCCAATATCCCTCCCAACGTTCAATCGAGCCCTGCGATGCTCAGTTCCCTGTTCAGCTGGCTCTGATGAACTGTGCCCAGACTAGCCACGCAGCGGGCCAAGCCACTCAAGCCACACGCCAAGCGAGCCAACAAGACCAGGGGTTGACGACAGAGTGGACCCTTGATGTCATTGATCGCATCATCATCTGTTGTTATTGTTTTTCTTCGCATGGCCCAAGCTCAACCTCTACCCCAGTGAAAGACCTTGTCGAGCTGGACCGATTTGGCCTGGGCCTTGCAGTGGAAACTTGAAAGCCTGGACCTTATGATATCCATCCGTCCTAACCCTAACGTCACTCACCACCATCGGCTCTCCCCAGTTTCATTTTCATCTGGACGTAATGCAGTGTTCCCGGCCCGTCATCATGATAATCTTGCCAGTTGGCGATTTTATCGTTTCATGTTTCTCTTCCGATCGTGAGCTGTCCGTGATCTTCGTCATGGATGATTGTTGATCTCGCATGGAGATACTTGCTTCGAGAAGATAACAAATCGGCCACTCTACGATAGAACCGGAACATCGCTCCGATCACAGCATTTCACACTTTAAGACATGTGCCTCTTTCTAGCTACTGTCTAACTTACAGTTCGCATATCGTGGCTGGTTCTCCCTTTCCTGTCGTAATTCCTGACCATTAGCAACCTTATTCGACAGACTAAATGCTACTACCCTCCCTCTCAATCACACGTAATTTGTAGTATAGTTGGGAAGCTGGTGCATGCATATTCTGAAACTAGAATGCCCATCGGGTGTTGAGTTTCATTGGTAGACCGCAATCCGAAGTCCAGGCATCACGAACTACAGCATACAGCCTCTTACGCTCTAGGGTGGCTATGTCTGTTGTCACTTCGTCCATACTTTCACTTGCCAACTTTATTATCTTTTTATGTTCATCCCTACGACATGAAGTTATGAAGGGCAAGGTGAGACTACTTCAATCGAGAGTATTGACTAGCATTAAACATTGTGGCTTAACCGTTGATCACCACGTTCAGCTGGGCTTGCACGATCGAGGTTTGCGCCTAGCAAAAGTGCCATCCTTGAAAGGGAAGACTAACATGGGAGTCACAATTACCCTAAACCGACCAATCAACAGACCGTTGCAAATTTCTTGTTCCTAGGAAGAAGCTGAATGAGCTCCTGATGTTTGATTGTCAGACAGCGCCCAAAATAGGTAAAAATTAAATCTTGTTTCTCAAGACCATACATACACATTGATCACTTGTTCGAAAAATGGAAAAGTAAAAATAATAATTATTCAAACTGATGCATAAGCACCAACATAAGCACCAGCATAAACTATCTATAGCAAGCACTACAACTCAAAGAGCGAGCCGCCAGGGTCTCAAATATCAACGTAACAATCAACTCCAGTATAAGCATGCCCGAGGGGATCATTGCCGCCCAACATACCCATACATGACCAAACACAAAGCTCTAAGCCGCATTACCTTTCCTCGCTGTATCGTATCATGCCTTCCAAAACATTCAACTCATCCATTGTCATAAATACACATGCAAAGCAAAACGTGATGTCATCTAACCACTGCACATGATGCAGGCCTCGGGATCCTCAATGCTACATTGTAGGACAGCCTCGGAGTAGATATCACGCTCGCGGTCCTCGTTGTCCTTGCCTTGGTCTTCGGACTGAGGGTTCTTCTTGACACCAAGCTCTTCCTCCTGAACCTTCTCAGCAGGCTCAGTAGGAAGGGCCTTAGGGCTGTCGCCCTCTGCAACATCAGCCTTGATGACAGGAGCACGTCCAGGAACAGATGTGCTGCCATTCAGACCATTGGCGGAGTTACCGTTGAGTCCGCTGTCCTGAGAGCCGGTTCTGCTGCCGTTAAGACCAGTGCGGCCCATGGCAGAAGGAGAGGACATCAGGTAGCTTGAGCCAGCAGGGGGGGCACGCTTCTTCAAGGGCTTGATCTGAGCAGAGCTGGTGTCGGCAATCTTGAGAGCTTGCTGATCGACAGTGAACTGAATGGGGGCAGCGGCAGCCTGTGTACGGAGGTAGTACATGCCGGTCTTGAGACCAAGCTTCCAGCCAGCGAAGTGCATGCTAGTGATCTTGCCCATTGTGGGATCCTTCATGTGAATGTTGAGAGATTGAGACTGATCGATGAAAGCACCACGGTCGGCAGCCATCTGCACAACCTGTCGCTGAGAAATCTCCCAGACTGTCTTGTACAGAGCCTTGACATCAGCAGGAATGTTGGGGATGTTCTGGACAGAACCGTTATCAGCAATGATACGGTTCTTCATGGCATCAGACCAAAGACCCATGTCGACAAGATCCTTGAGAAGCCAAGGGTTGACAACCTGAAACTCGCCAGCAAGGACACGGCGCTGGTAGATGTTGGAAGTGTAGGGCTCGAAGCACTCGTTGTTGCCAAGAATCTGCGAAGTACTGGCAGTAGGCATAGGAGCAAGGAGCAGACTGTTACGAATGCCGTGAGTCTTGACATCCTCTCGGAGAGTCTCCCAGTCCCAAAGGTCAGAGGGCTTGACGTTCCACATGTCAAACTGGAGGATACCCTCGGAGGCAGGGGAGCCCTTGAAGGTGGAGTAAGGTCCCTCCTCCTTGGCGAGCTGCACGGAGGCAGTCAGAGCAGCGTGGTAGATGGTCTCAAAGATCTGCTTGTTCAGCTCACGAGCCTCAGGAGACTCGAAGGGCATGCGGAGAGCAAGGAAAGCATCGGCAAGACCCTGAACACCAAGACCAATAGGTCGGTGGCGCATGTTGCTGTTGCGAGCCTCCTGGACGGGGTAGTGGTTGACATCGATGATCTTGTTCAAATTGCGGACAACAACTTGACTGACCTCGTGCAGCTTCTTGAAGTCGTAGCAAGCATCTTCGTAGTTGATGAATGAGGGAAGAGCAAGAGAGGCAAGGTTGCAAACAGCGACCTCATCAGGGGCACAGTACTCGATAATCTCAGTGCACAGGTTGGAGCTTCGGATGGTACCGAGGTTCTTCTGATTGCTCTTGCGGTTGCAGTGATCCTTGTAGAGCATGAAAGGGTTTCCGGTCTCGGTCTGAGCTTCGAGAATGGCATACCAGAGCTTCTGAGCCTTGATGGACTTGCGTCCCTTACCCTCCCTCTCGTACTTCTCGTACAGAGCCTCGAACTCCTCACCGTAGCAGTCAGCAAGACCAGGGCACTCGTTGGGGCACATGAGAGTCCATTCGCCGTTCTTCTCAACACGCTTCATGAAGAGATCGGGGATCCAAAGAGCCAGGAACAGGTCACGAGCGCGGACCTCCTCTTTACCGTGGTTCTTTCGGAGATCAAGGAACTCGAAGACGTCAGCGTGCCAGGGTTCAAGGTAGATAGCGAAGGCACCAGGTCGCTTGTTACCACCCTGGTCGACGTAACGAGCAGTGTTGTTGAAGACACGCAACATGGGAACGACGCCGTTGGAAGTACCGTTGGTACCAGCAATGTAAGAGCCAGTAGCACGGATGCGGTGGACGTTCAAGCCAATACCACCAGCCATCTTGGAGATCATGGCACAGGTCTTGAGGGTATCGTAAATGCCGTCAATGCTGTCCTCCTTCATATCGACGAGGAAGCATGATGACAGCTGAGGCTGAGGTGTACCAGCGTTGAAGAGTGTGGGGGAAGCGTGAGTGAAGAACTTGCTAGACATGAGGTTGTATGTCTCCAAGACACGCTCGATATCATCACCCCAGATACCAACAGCAACACGCATGATCATGTGCTGAGGACGCTCGACAATCTTGCCGTCGATCTTGAGAAGGTAGGATCGCTCCAAAGTCTTGAAGCCGAAGTATTGGTATTGGAAGTCGCGGTCGTAGACAATGGCGGAGTCGAGCTCCTCCTTATGCCGCATAACACACTCATAAGTATCCTTGGAAATCATTGGTGATGCCCGGCTGTTTTTGGGGTTGACATAGTGGTAGAGATCGCTCACAACAGCAGACCACTGCTTCTTGGTCTGCTTGTGAAGGTTGGAGACGGCAATACGGGCTGCGAGGATGGCGTAGTCAGGATGCGTAACGGTCATGTACGCAGCAGTCTCTGCAGCCTGTAGGAATTGAGTTAGCTGGTGTTGAAGCAGTTACGATGCATGCATCACTTACAAGATCGTCCAATTGCACAGTTGTGACACCGCCGTAGACACCGGAGATGACCTTCTGGGTGATAGCAACGGGGTCAACGTGGTCCATATCGAGGCCGTAACACAGTCTCGAGACACGGGCAGTGATCTTGTCAAACTGCACACGCTCTTGGCGTCCATCTGAGATGCTTGTCAGCCACCATGAGTCCCCGAGCTGCCGGATCATACATACCTCGCTTTCTGACGAACATGATGGCGGTGGAGGAGGAAAAGGCGGGGAGGTCGGGTATAAGGTTGATGCAGGTCCTATTCCTGCAGATAAAAGCAGTAAAAAGGTTGAAGAGCGTCCAGAAGGGTATTGACGCTCTGTTGAAGGGAATGTGAGAATTATTACAAGATTTTTGTTGTGTTTGGTTGTGGTTGTTGAGGAGATGAGAATTGCAAATTTGGGTGGATGATGGATGTGGTTTTAAGGAGGGCGCGTCTCTCATACGCGACGCCAAGTTCTTAGCGCGTCAAACAGTGACAGGGTCGCCGTAATCCATTAAAAAAGGCCCCGCCTGAAACCTAAGGCAACGCCCCATTTGAAGCTGGGACTTGTAGAAAAAGACTGATCAAATCTAATGATTTATGTGACGCGTAAGGACTGTTTGGTTTCATTGGATGCATTGAGCACAGTTAAACTGAAATACAGTATTATTCCATGCATCTTCTGCATCCAGAACGTCACCATCCCTCCTCCCCTTTCCTATATCGCGTCCTCGCGCCAATCCGTGTCATTTTGCGTTGCCAGAGCGTTGGTGGGGTGCAGAGGGGTCAGACAACGGCGCGAAATCACGTGAAGGCAATGCTAATTATTAATTGCATGTGTCGCTCTGTAAGCAACTGAACTAAGCTTGGACGCCGCAGGTTGACTGGAGGATGAGACTTTGAATGAAAGCGTAGACTCAACAACCAATCATCGCTGTGGATCGAAACTACCTACCTGTTTGGTGACGCTCTGGTCTAAAAAAGGCATCTAGAGATTACAGTTGCAAGGCAACAAGACACTTAGTGACTCACCACTGTGTTGACAAAAGACACTCATAGTCAATGACATCAAGGCGTCTTTTCAATTGCTTCCAATCTTCAGTCGTCAGCGGTTTGAGAACCTCAAGTCTCAGATTCCAAGCCACAAACGTTCGCAACATGGCCTCATCTACAGCAGCCCAGTCTGTTAATGGCTCCGGTTACGAACCCAGATACATCGATGTACGTCAAATTCCACTCGGTTCTGCTATATCCGACTCCACTCGTTCTGTAATCCGACATCAGATTCCGTTAACATATGACGTCTGCCAGTAGATTGGCATCAATCTTACCGACCCCATCTTTAGAGGACGATACCATGGTAAAGAGAGACACCCTGACGATCTCGATGCCATTATTGGGAGAGCCCGTGAAGTAGGCTGTACAAAACTTATAGTGACCGGCTCGGATTTGGGCAATTCCCGAGACGCCCTTGCCCTTGCTAAAGATTACCGTAAGTTTCACCCCTGTCTATCAATCAGATAATCAAACTAACTCCTGTCAACAGCCGGGACCATCTTTGGGACTGCAGGCATCCATCCCTGCAGCAGTGCCGTCTTCAGTGAAGCGGGTCCCTCTCATGAGTCTGAGCACACAACGCCATGCGACCCTGATCCTTCAGCCCCGGTCTCGGAAGAGCATCCTCCTTGTGCAGCAAAGACTGAGAAGCTCACCGCAGACCTCACATCTCTTGTGACAGAGGCTCAGGCCTCAGGCCAGAGGAGCCTTGTTGCTATGGGTGAGTTCGGATTGGACTATGACCGTCTACACTATTGTTCCAAGACCATTCAACTTCACTCGTTCGCTGCTCAACTCAAGGTCGCTGCTTCGATATCTCCCCAGCTCCCGCTATTCTTGCACTCTCGTGCGGCCCACGAGGACTTTGTCCGGCTTCTAAAGGAGGCATTTGGCGAGAAGCTGGAGAAGCTGGAGAAGGGTGGCGTGGTGCATAGTTTCACGGGCACAGCCGAGGAGATGCGTGAGCTGATGGACTTGGGATTGTACATTGGTATCAACGGGTGCAGCTTCAAGACTGCCGAGAACTGTGCTGTCGTTAAGGAGGTTCATCTTGACCGTCTCATGATAGAGACTGATGGACCTTGGTGCGAGGTTCGACCAAGTCACGAGGGTTACAAATACCTGATTGAGAGGAAGAAGGAGGACCCCGCCCTTGAGAATGAGCAGAACGGAGTCACTGCTGCTGAGCCTGCGCAGAAACCCCAGAAGCAGTCCAAGAAAAACCAGAAGAAAGAGACCGAGGTTCCCGAACGATACAAGATCGTGAAGAAGGAGAAGTGGGAAGAGGGCGCCATGGTCAAGGGGCGCAACGAGCCTTGCAACATCGAGCGAGTCGCCAAGATCATCGCAGGAATTAAGGAGGTCAGCATTGAGGAAGTTTGCGAAGCTGCTTGGAAAAACACAGTAAAGGTGTTTGGCCTTGAGGAAAAGTAAGAATTTGTTGACGTATTGAACCATCATGGGGGTATCATATAGAGAAAGAAAGACATAGACCATACGCCATATAGATCCAACACCTTTTCACATGCCAGAGCCCTTGTGCCCACGTATCCTCCCGTGCTTTACAACTCCTGTTGTTACGCCCTCCTCACCTGTCATCCATCCAGGCATCCGTTCCCCATCGATGATTCCTGCCTCGACAAGTTGCCTCACCCCAGCCCAAACGTGAGCTCCGGATAAGGTGATTTTGACAGTGGGCGTCCATCGTTGAGACGAGGCAGCGTCGTCTCTGCTGTCCTCTTCTGTTGTGGCGTTTGCTTCTTGTATCACTGCAGCGATCCTGCTCTTGCGTCGATTTTTGCCGTTGTGTTCCGTACTATCCCGCCCATTCTCTTCGTTTTCTGTATCGCTCAAGTCCGCGCTTGAAGGAAACGGATCTTGTATGACAATGTCAACCTTTTCCACCCCCTTTCCATCTGTGACAATAGCTGAGTCACCAAATCGGGCCTTGGCAGCAAGTCTTGCCTTTTTCGATGCTTGCTGCGATTCAGTCAACGGCGCACCGCGCTTGAGGTTATTAAATGACGATTCTCGAGATAATGGTGGACTTGGCAGAACATTATCCAACGGCGACACCTTCGTTGACTCGTTTGTGTAGATACTCCAGCCACCTCCTGCAGCATTCGTGCGTCCAGATCCCTTGTTTTCTAATAAAGCGCCCAAGTTTCTATTGGAGAGATTGCCTGATTTGAGAGTATATCGTTCACGAGGGCGTGAGAGAGCCTTGGGAACACCATCGACGATCAAGCTCTGCAAACTCTTGGATTCGCCTGAACCGGCAGAGCCTGTTGCCTGAGACTTGGTAATGTAAAGTGAAGGTGACCCATCTGGAAAAGCGATGTACACGGTTCGCGATGAGTCGAAATTGGTTGCGGTACCAGTAGCGTCTCGACCTGACAGAGCAAAATCGGTGTTATAGGGCGAATCAACAACGAATATCCGTAAAAGCAAGATAGGTATATCTTTTGGTCTGTGAAAGTGATAATGTGCCTTAACGTCCGGTAACACATGGGTTTGAAGGTTTTGTAGGAATGTCGACGGATGAAATCGTGGTATTGCCAAATTCTCTTGGTCACCCCTGAGTACTTGGTCTTCGCCATCAACCTGGGAGGGTTGCTTCAGGGGTAGAATCGAATATGCCGACCATTTTTGAGATGTTGGGTTTTGTTCAAAATAAGCCATATCTGCCATGGCCAGCTGATATAGCGTCAATCCAATTCTCCAGTCGCCTTCAACAATCCTGCTAACGACATCTCGTTTTGACCCTTTTTGTTGCTGCATATCAACGTAGAGTTGTTGTAGTTCGTCAACGGATTGACAGGGAGGGTAGAGGTCGTCGTTTTCTTCATCATCATCCTCGTCTCTCCTCTCGATGTAAGGTACAGCATTGGGCAAACTTTCATCATCCAGCCAGTCTAATGCCAAGGAAATAAGGGATTCTCGTGATAGTCGATTGAGACTCTTCACGACAGCAGGATTAGAGGCATCGACTCGCAGTGATGAGGATAGCCTTGCTGTTGTTGGGATAGAGAAGCGGGCCATTGTTGTTTTGTTTGTTTTTACAACGGTCGAGTCACAAAGACTGAAGGTGAAAAGTCAATGCGAGGCACATGAAAGACAAATTCACAAATCTCTTCCTATGATTGGTGTCAAGTTTAGGCCGGGGTGGTTTATTGGTCTCTTAGAATAGATAGAACCGATAACCAATGCTTAAAGATGCGCTCATGAGACGCGATACATTCATTTTGGAATCGCGTCCCGGTCCGGACCAAGAAGGAATAGTGGAATGCACGGGCCAAGAACAAAGCAAATGCCAACCAGGCGGATTTTCCCCGGCCGATACCGGTCACGTGCAAGACCATGTGACTGTAATCATCTCTTTCTCGAACAGAAGGTCCATGGCAATGCGCGGCTACCACGAAACAAGTTGCAATCAAGAGTAGCAGACGGTATTGTCTCTCAAAGGCATCTCAACTCATCTTCCGCTTTCCCTCGGTATAGCAAATCTCGCTTGAAAAAGGAGTTGAAACCAGAACTCGGTTTTAGGAATGGGTCAACTCGGACGTGAGCATTGGGCCGATTCGGAGGTGCGGCTCAACTCGATTGATTGGTCCAGAGTTTTCAGTGCCTCATGGCTCTTGTCAAAGGTGAGATAACGCGGTTCCACCATCAAAGGGATAACATTCCCAAAATGAAGACGCTACGATGACTGGCTCCTGGAATTATTGGACTTGTGCATAAGTTGACAAGGGCCGATCAGCCCTGGTACCGATGGATGTTGCCGCTGGACTTCATCATGACCTCGACATGATGGAGGCAAATTATTGACGACACCGTGGGCCGCGCGCTGGGAATTGATTTTCTACAACGGTCCAGGGCTCTCTTTGCATTGGCTTTGCAAGACCCCTCACGTTAGCCAGGAGCAGGGGCTATGACGTTTTGACTTGAGCCTGCAGATCGGTTCGGCAGATTCAAGGGACTAAGAACCACATGTTGTGTGTGTTGTCAGACGAAGCAGTTGTACGAGCTATGTTCGACAGGACCAATACATCCGAAATAAGGCACAGACATTATGCTATCTTTCAGAGATTCAAGATATGTGTCATAATTTTCCTTTAGTGATCTGGGGCCGCAGGCAAGCGAGTTGCATTTCAAACTGGGGACACTTTCTTTTTGGAGATTGTGCTGGGGACCCATTTTTGACGGGGAGTTCACGGGATATTCACGGATAAGTGCTCACCCAGTTAGAACTCCGATGGAATGATCACGAAGCCGTCAATAGCAAGATGGTCTGGTGTTATGACAATTGGTTCTCCCAATTTTAAGCAGGGATTGCTCATAACACTTCCCTTGCTCCCGTTATACGTCCTTCGTACAGCAGCCAGTACCGTTCACAAGATGATGCCTCAAGGCTGGACCTAGTCCATGCACAACGACCGAAAAAAACAAAAACATGTCTTAGTTAACCCGGTGCATGGTCGACAGGAAGAGGTGATCAAACCGTTGACCATGTATGTAAGTGGGGGTAATTTCAAGAACTCTACTGTATGTCTGCAATGGCTACAGTGGCTTTCTGAAGCTGACGATCTCATGAAGAATTTGAGTTTAACCTTTCTAAAAACCCAACCTCGTAACAAAGGGAAGCTTTTCAACTGCCGCTCCTCAATAACGAATCACTATTTTTGCGCGGATTTCCTTCACCGGTTTTTCGGCTCAGCGCAAGAAGCTAGAATTAGCGAAAATCAAAGACACAGCCTTGCAAGAATAGGGTTAGTTGAGTCTCACAGTTGAAGACTGAACAAACTCCCCGAGACTGTCCTCCGAATACACTTCTTTACAGAAAGAAATTGGGTGATTGTGTGACTATTCCCCACGTTCTATAGCGCCTTGCTAAAATTCCATTTCTCTTCTGCATCGAATGAAGCACATGGTCTGCTGTACGACTCCAAATTCGGAGGCATGTGCAAGTGGGGTGTTGAGGTTCTTTGTCCCTCATTCCTTGCCGCTGAAGAACTCATAAGCGGCGATGAAACGAACTGACCCACGCTGCTTGGTAATCCGTAAAATAATCACGCATGGGAACATCAATGGAATTGCTACTAGCTGGACGTGACCACGGCTTATGATCCGAGACGGAGAAGGTACCCGCGAAATAAGAGATATCCACGTCTCCAGAGCCAATAGACAGGGGGCGGGGAGTTGGAATCTGAACCACACAGAATGGTCTTGATGCCTTGCAAAATACAGAATGCGATGCATAAATTGGCCGTCGAACCAATCTGTATCAATTCGGATACGTGGTGTCTTCAATCTACAAACTCAAATTACACCTCCGTTATGGCATAGCAGATACTCTCAGCAGAAGCTTGCTGTCTCGGTCCGCTGCCTACGCCCTTCGTATGGATGCCGGTTGTGGAAAAAACAGCCCAACGCAGGATCCCCTGGTGTGACTCTGGTGGTTTGTCGACGTGGGGCGTGTGATGAGTTGATGCGAGGGATGGGCTCGAAAGTCCATGACGGCTGGAGCTCCGGCTCATGTGTGATTTTTAATCAAAGCGCCGGACCATGCAGGTAATCCTGATCGGAGTCGGTAGCTTGGTAAGCAAAGTTTTTTTTTCTGTGTACTTTACTCTACATTGCTGAGCCGCTACTGAGTTGCGAAAGTGGTAAGATCGCGAAAAATATGAATACATCAGAAAAATTAAATAGAGTAGAGGCAGAGAATAGAAACAAAAAAAGGACCAAATCAGAATCATTTTGACATTAACATTGCGACATCACACGGCGGCTTCACTCTTCTATTCGCTGGAGATGCCCCCATGTTCTAGGCCACCATCTTCTCATCTCGTCGTCGAAAAGGCTGGGGTCTCATTTACAACTAAGCCTCCAGGAGGGGCCCTAAGTCATCCAGTGACTGTGCTCAGCTCACTACCCACTAACCCACCACCCACGGGCTCCCCAAACAGTAATCCACTTCACTAAACCCATCTGCGTAGTGGCTTCGGCGTCAATCGGCCTCGCAAGTTGTATCCCGGTCCACTTTGACAAAACCAACTTGACT
The DNA here is from genome assembly GCA_011034095.1 of Fusarium cf. aywerte. Taxonomy (NCBI): domain Eukaryota; kingdom Fungi; phylum Ascomycota; class Sordariomycetes; order Hypocreales; family Nectriaceae; genus Fusarium; species Fusarium cf. aywerte. The sequence continues at coordinate 25,417 of WETZ01000056.1, forward strand.
TGCCTTGACCCCAGCGCACTTCTTTCTTCCTCCACTTCCTCCCCCGAACATCTCCAGACTTGACCTCGGGTTAGATTCACTCTTCATATTAAATCTGGGATACGACGCCGATTCGACGACAAGCGATCAAACCGAGAATACGGCCATCGATTTGTGACTGATTGTTTCTTTTGAGTCACCTACGCAAATTTGCTTGCAGACCCCGCTCATTCTCACTGAGCCGCTTTCGGATTCGAGATTGAAACATCGACTACCGATTGATTGAAGACACAACAAAGAAGCAGTTATTGCTTAGAAGTCAATCAAAGGAGGAAATTTTGTGTTCGAATAATCCATAAAAATGTCAAACTTCAACGGCCGCCGCGGCCCCAACGTGTCGCAATATCTCCGCGACCTCAACGCCATCAACCGTCAGGAGACTGCTCACGACGAGCCTTTCAATATGGAGGAGGACCTCGCCCTCTTTACCAACACCCAGTTCTTCGATTTTGAGACTGGCCAGAACACCGACTACCAGGCACACCCCGTCAAGGTCGACTTGGAGGCTCCTCAAAGCACTTCTCCTTCGGATGGAATGACCCCGGCTCCTTCTGTCGTGGGCGATATTGCTGCTGGCAACTTTGATTTCATGCAGGGTGAGTTTTTGACGTCTTCGTGTTATACGACACTTTCCACATTGAAGATATGCCGAATTTGAGGTCACAGAGGCAGTATACATCAGTTGAGAGGAAATTATGTCAAGACAGAAACAATGCCATTATCGAATAATCACAGAAGGCAGAGGTTCTCTGGAAGCTCCCTCCTTCTATGCTATTACGATTGGTCAAGATTCTGTGTTGATTTGGTTCTGCTACCACTGATACTCTGTTCTCTCACTCCGCCATGCATGGCCACAATCCAAGCGGATAGTCGGAACCATCGCATTTGATACCCTGATTCTGAAATGGACAATAAATAGCATCTTACCGCTTTACCGACCGTTAACCTTATTTACCCCTACTCCCTTGAGAACCTTTGTCCCGACCTGCGCGCCTGCATAGCGCCCTCTGGTCATTTGGGACAAGCTATCACTCGATGCAAGTCTGCTCGTGTGCGGCCTAGGTCCAGGGCTACAAGCTTGATGCTACTGGCTGCACAGGCGGTGGTGCTTATGGCGCAATAACTCGTGATTTGCCGGCACTAATCACGACATCACCATACATCCCTGCTCCTCACTACCACTTCCCAAGTTGGGATAGCCTCTCCGCCCATACCTCAAGCACCTTTGCAAGACACCAGTTACTATTCAAATTCATATGTCTACCATCTCCTCTACTTCAGTCATGATACTTGATTCATCTCGACAATCGCTGACCACAATACTATGGCAGGCGACTTCAGCTTCCCCGACTTCGCTGGCACTTATCCGTCAACCCCCATGACCGCCTTTGCCGATGGGACTCAGAACTTTGCTCCTATGCAGCCTAGTGCCCCCGCGAGCTACCAGCCTGTGCCACAGCAGCAGGCCCCTCAATTTGCTCAGCCAGCTGTCCCTCAGCCTTCAACCGAGAAGCGCAACTCTGAGAGCTCCCCTGGTGCCGGCCGTGGATCCCTGAACTTTGAGGAAGCTTCTCGCCATGCCGCCGAGGAGGACAAGCGAAGACGTAACACTGCCGCCAGTGCTCGCTTCCGTATCAAGAAGAAGCAGCGCGAGCAAGCCCTCGAGAAGTCAGCTAAGGAGATGTCCGAAAAGGTATCTGTCCTAGAGAGCAAGGTGTCTCAACTCGAGACAGAGAACAAGTGGCTTAAGAACCTCTTGGTCGAGAAGAACGAAGGAAACGACGAGATCATTGCCATGTGGAAGGAGTTTGCTGCGTCCAAGGCCGCTGACAAGTCTGGGTCAAAAGCTCAGTCCCCCGTCAAGGAGGAGACAAGGTGATTTGGCAAATTCATAAAACTGCAACAAAATCTTGGGACGACCTTTAATGAGGAAGGCCGACGGCGTTCTTCTGGCTCGGTTTGCATCTAGTTGGGGCTAAGTGGCGTTTATTTCTGATCTTTTCAACAATATCTGGGGGTTATAAGGAGCATGATGATGATATACTGGGTTCGGCCATCAAAGCTGCCCAGCACGGCACATTACATAAAATTACGCGAGGTACAGCGAGGGGACGTTTCAGCGGATGAAGGCATGATGGATATACACTGCACGGTTGCTTGCAGCAGCTGATAGAGACCAGTTCCTGGGTTCGGACGACACGACAGGCTGGGTGGAATTCTTTGTTTTGTTTATGATATCAACGGGTATACGACATATCGTTTCCGTAACTAGTTTCTTATTCCATGTTCAACACTTTTTGGTCCGAAGAAACCATGCTTTCAAAGCCCAGTGTTTATTGAGTCACTAATAGAACTCTTTCACATCCATATGCAGCTGCCTCTTCAACTCCGTGCCATGTTCGTAAATTTATAATCATTCCCTTGAATCCCTTTCTTATGTCATTAATCGAAGTATTACCCTTATGAACATAGGTCGCCCTCTCACTTCTGCTCCCCCTCCTCCGCCGCCTTCTTCGCTTTAAGCACATCCATACGCTCCTTATTTCTCTTTCCCAGCAGCCTCAACGTCTGCGCCTTCTCGTGCTCGGTCATACCTTGCCAATTCCCAATCCTGCCCATGGTTCCGTCTGTGTTGACGACGAGGGGACCCATGGCGTCGAGCGCGACAGATTCTCCAACGCGCAGCTCCGTCGCACCATTCTTTGAGGCGGCGGCCTCTGAGCCTGGAGCTGGTAGAGGAAGAGGCATCTTGTTGTCCTTGGCCTCTTCCTGCGCGGGTTGCTGCTGCTGTTGCTGTTCGTCCTTGGACATTGTGCTGGAGAAGCGAAAGCTTGTTGGCGTGTAGTTGTAGTTGTTTAGACGTGTGATGGCAAAGCGTGGGAGCCGCTTGAGCATAATGCGGTTGAGATGGTTGTGTATAGGTTCACTCAGTGAGTGAGTGAGTGAGTGAGTGAGTGAGTGAGTGAGTGAATTTGATTACAGCACCAGCAGAGGTATAGAAGCTTCAATCGGGAAGTGGTTGATTTCAATTGAAAGTCCGGAGAGACTTTAACTCGATGGCAGTGTTCAGTTATATTGGAAGAATAGAATGTAAGTGTTTATTCAGTGGAGCGATGGATGGAATTATGTCTAGAGTAGGATAGAAAAAAATGGAAGCCGATAGTTGTGAGGCTGACCACTAAGAATGGATCCCTGCGCCTGTTCTAGAACTAGCCGTCGGCATACTCACCAACCACTTTAACAAGGAAACTAGAACAGTGAGCTGCAAGAACTGACTATTTTATCATATGTTTCTATTCCTTTCCAAGTCAAATTGATACCTGATTGGTTCACTTGTATATTCGAATAAATTCTCTGCAGACTTTAAAATGATCATCCTTCGCAGGGTATAGTGACAGTGATGGGCAAATCGGTATCGGGCATAGACAAATCTTGTCAATGTAGATTCACATATGTGATAGCTCTCTCTTGTCATAGTGTAGGGTACTGTTGTAGAAGAGCGTGATTGGTTTAATGCTCAAGAGGAACCTGCTCTGGTATGCAAGGAGATACACTCTAAATCATAATATATACTCTCGTTTCTCGTGAACCTAGTCTGGACTTGTGGGATCGTTTAGAAAATAGGTATAGATAGATACAACTGTCTAGGATCCTATAAACCCGCTCACCTGTGAAAAGGCATTTTCTATCATCAGGTTCTGTGTACTCCCACGTGGTTCATTGGTATAGTCCATACGTCTACTACGCATAACAGCCGTAGCAGCACATGATCTGTCTCAAAGGGAACCCATCAAACTACAGAGACTTGTTTGTGCATTACGAGCTCTGCCATTTTCCAAGGGTCGTTTAGTTAAGCTTACGGTGCCTGCATTATGTTAGTTCTGCAACCTAGAGAGATCCAGGAAATACGCCAATACTCACTTCTGAACAACGCGCTCAATAGCGTCCATTCCCATCTTGAGCACATCCATACGAGGACCGTATGAAAGTCGGACAAAGTGATGGCAAGGAGAGTCGAAAAGGTCACGACGGCGCGAAGGGTTGAGATCGAAGAAGATACCCGGCACGACAATAACCTTCTCCTCCAGACAGGCCTGGAAGAAGTTGAGACCGTCGGCGATGGTGTCGGGGAGACCCTCAAGGTTGAGCCAACTGAAAAGTAATCAGTTTTGGTTGATCAATCTATTATCATGAGGTATAACTTACAGGTAGAAGGTCGAGTCAGGCACATACTTGATGACGAAGCCCATCTCGCGAAGACGTCGCACGACGTAATCACGCTTGTCCTGTTGACTGTCAGCTCGATTATCGCTTGTAGATTATGAGTCTTGAGGCTGTACCCGGAAGTGAGACTGAAGGTGAATCATCTCGTTACGAACAAGCTCAGGCTCTAGCATAGGAATAGCGGCTTCCTGGAAAGGGTGAGAAGCACCACCGTCGAGGTAGGAGCCACATGAGCCAATACTGTAGTGGTGTTAGTCATACATGGCCGTGTAGAAGTCAAAACACCAAAAATGGATATTCGCGATCCGGCGAAAATCTAATAAAAAGGGCAACAACTCACGCATTAATGTACTCTAGACAAATTGAATTAGCATTTCATTCATCGTTTTTCTTAGTTCGTAGTGGATTGGTTTGTGCTTACCCTTGGGTCCCAGGATCCAGGCGATTCTCCAGCCAGGCAAGCGGAAGCGCTTGGTGAGACCATCAATGATCAGAACGTCGTCTTCGTCCACATCCTGGACGTTCTCCGCTGCACTCACGGTGCTCCCGTCGCAATTGGAAGTGTAGTTATATCCAGAGTAAAATTCATCTGAGATGAAGGTTGCCCTCTCCCTGCAGAGATCCTGGATTTCGGCCAATTCGGGATTTTGGATGACACGACCAGTAGGATTGCGGGGGTTTGAGGTAAGAATAACGGAAGTACCACGTGCAATCTCTTCAGCAATCTTGTCGGGGTGAATGTGGTAGCCGTCCTCCTCAGATAGGGGTACGGGGATGGCGGCGAACTATGAGACTCTGTCAGCAGCCAACCACTCCCAAGTATGGAATTTTTTGCTCGTCAAAACTCACGTTCTTGAAAAGACTCAACATTTCATTGTAGGCCGTGTAGTCTGGCAAGAAGAAAGATAGGTATGAGTTACCCAGGACGGCGGCGATACGGATTAGACCGGCACGACCACCAGGGACAATGGCGACGTTCTCCCAAGTGTACTGGCTATCCTTGCCCTTTCGGTGAGCCTCGTTGTAGAGCTTGGCAACAGCCTCTCTCAGGGGCTTGATACCGGCTGTAGGGCCGTACTCACGGCCAGCCATGGAGATACTGATACTCTCGGGACGGGGAAAGCAGCCCTCGATATCGTCCTCGACCTCAGGAGCACCCTGACCGAGGTTGGCCCAGGAATCAGGGTTCTCAAGGTAGCCATACTCAGAGGCTCGCTCTGTACACCAGATAACACCAGTGGATGATCGGCTGGCGTCGAGACCAGCATGGGGCATGTGGCCCTCATGAGCGTTTCGGAACTGACGATGAACCTTGGATTGGAATTCTATTGGGGTTCAATTAGCTTTTTCTTTTGTTGTTACAGCTGTGTTTGGGAAGCTATATTGTGATGTTGAGTTTGGCGATGACGTTGTGGGGAGCTGCAGATGTAAGGCGGGTTTGGAGGGGTAACTAAGGTCAGGGGACTTGTACATGGACATGGAGGGGCAACAGCCATGGATGACAGGGGTTGAAGAGGGGAAAAACGAGAACCCAGCAAAACAATGCCCAGCAATGCAAAGCCCCATTGGCGCCGGTAGTCGAAAGGCGGGACGGTGAGGGGAGGTGAGAAAACGGTGAAGAGAGTAGGGAGATGAGGGTTTTGGCCATGATACATGAGATCCAGAGCTCATCAAGGCACACAGACTTGCAGAGAGCTGGTGAAGCCCAGAGTGCAACAGACGCCAAGGCTCCTCTGAGACAAGATTTCATGCGCAAAAGCCACTGAGGAGATACATAAACGTACCGTTTGTTGAAGGCTCGGAGGTACTGAAACGGCGGGCGAGCACCTTGGGCTTGGGTTCGCCAGTATGGCGGTTGATAGAGAACTTGCGTCCGCTAAACGACATGATGGGCGGTGATAGGAACGCGACTTGATAGAAGATACAAGGAGTTGCGCAAAGGTTTGAGAAGGAATCGTTATGGTCTCAAACCAAAACGATGATGATGAGGAGGAGGAGGAATAGCTAGTTGCAAGGTCCGCTTAGGTTTTGGGGGGCTTTAATGGAGCTCTAGGTACTATAGGTAGTTTAGTGAGGTCCAGTCCCGGTCATGCAAGTCAAGTCGCAGTAGTCGCGACAGTGTAAAGTGAAATGAAAAGAAAGAAGCGGTGGGATTAAGAAGAGAGGAGAGGGAGAGGAAAAACAAGGCGAAATGAATTTATGGGGGACTGCATATAAATTAAATACCTAGAATAAATGCATACAAACAGGATGGACTGGGCTGGGCTGGACTGGACTGGACTGAACGTGATGGATCAGATCGGTCACCGAAAAAATCGGGGGTGGAACCTCTTATTCACGATGGGCCTGATGGAACTTCCAGGTACTGTACTCCCTACCTTACAACGCCTTCGTTGTATGGGTCGGGTGTCACCAAGGGAGAAGAAACGATAGGGAACAATAGGCATTTCAGTGTTGGGAGTGGTCTGTGAGCTACTAGCATTGACCTGACCTGACTTGACCTGACCTGAAATGCGATTGGTATGCTCGATGAAGGATTGTATTGGATGTATGCATCATGCATTGGACATCACGGAAAACGGCATCTTTTTGGAGCAACCATTTGACAGGTAGTAATTCTCGTCTTGCGTAATCGGGTACCTCTGAATCTGAATCGCCTCAAAAAGTCTCACTGAGAAGGTAGGTATGAGGGAACAACTCTCTCACCGAATGTTATTGCCTGCCCAGCCCTGCCCTGCCTTCCCGCTATGACAAGGCATTGCTAATCCTGGGGTAAAAATGTCGCCCCTTTCCCCCCATTTCCTGTTTAGCAATGCTGATACGACTTGTCAGGTTTGTTTTGGAGTCGAGACGCTTCTCCTACATATACCAGATACAGTTACAGTACGCCTGCAGGCATACCCAGCTTTATCCAATCATTACAGTACTCTACCCTATCTTTTTGCTTCTATTTGAACACCTGAAGCTTGAATATTAGGCATGACGTACTAAGCTGTTCTGTAGCTTGTGTAGCTTACCGTAGATGTAGTGGGGAGTTTCTGAATTCACCTTGTAGTTCATCATAAATCAACAACTTCACAGCGTTTTTTTAATCTATAAATCAAGTCTTTGTAAACCTTTGGCTCTGAAGTCCCTCATTCTGCCCAATACCAACCCGACCGGACTCAAATGTCCCGAACAGGGCCCCGCATAGAATGGTAAAGCGACGATCTAGGAGATGTCGTTACCTAAAACCTCGCTCCCTGTTAGTTGGTTCCTCACCTTACCCACAACACCTCACCCATCCAACTCGACCGGCCCGATCCCTAGACTTACCATCAAAATGTCAAGTATCAAACCCAAGTTTCTTACTGAGAATGATACCCTTCACCGAGTGAGCTGTCGCGCGTCGTTCAAAAGGGAAGCTCGGTGAGAAACCGAGACTGAAACACTCTAGAACCTCGCTAGAACATCCAGAAGAGGGCTGTCTTGGCATGATATCGTCCAGGGAATAAGCCCGGTTGGTCCCGATCTCAAGGGTCTTCAGGTACAGAAGCTTGCCGAATCATGAGACATACACGTTACCTAGGCTTCGTATGGGACGTTTTGCATACGAGTGAGGCTGGGAGAATAGACTCCTATGCTCACCGTGCTCACCTCGACTACGCCGCGGAACGGGACGGCATCGCCGTTACACGGGCAGGTGCACCGGGACTGTTTGAGTTATTCGCGCCGTAGTCCAAGTACAGTATCTGTATGTGGCCAGTTAAATGCGTCACATTTAGAGACAATGCAGATATCTACGAGGGTTGGTCGCATTTCACTTTATCGCAGCACAACACTATGAAGATGTAGGGTAACTGCTCGCACAGTGGTTAGTCTTGCTTTGCCTCAAATTTTGCTCTACTATTATACGAGCATGCGACATACTAGTTAGATCGTGATTTAAGAAAATAACATGAATTCTAATTCAAGTACTATTCTATTATGGTAATCATTTACCAAACTAAACAACTAGATTGAACGCTCCCATGTTTGATTTTGATAAGACCCAATTCCCTATTCCAACGCCACAAAAACATGAACAAGCATACTTTAGAACTCTCTAGCCCATCATGGACTTTCCAATCTCACTTTCCCAGTTCTCGGCCCGCTCAAAGCCGTTGGAGTGTGTCTGATAGTCGAACAGAGCCTTGGCAACGTCCTCTTTGGAAGTGAGAACGAAAGGACCGTATTGAATAACGGGCTGATCCAGGGGAGTACCAGCGATGATAGCGACACGAGCAGACTTGGACGCACCGGCGTCAACCTCGAAGTGAACAACATCTCCTTGAGGCTCAAAGACAATGTTGTGGTACTGCTCAACAACACGCTTCTGATCATCCTTGCCAACGATGACCTGTCCCTCAAGGGTGTAGGCGAAAGCATTCCAGTTGGCGGGCAGAGGCTGGGTGATCTTGCCACCAGGCTGGATCTCAATATCGAGGAACCAGACAGGTGTGTAAGCGAGATCCTTAACCGAGTCGATTCCATGGCTCTGGCCAGAAATGACCTTTACAGTGACCTTGTCGTCGTCAACCTTGGCGATGGGGATCTCTGAGCCGCGGAGATCGCGGTAGCGAGGCTCACAGGCCTTGAGTTCCTTAGGAAGATCGACCCAAAGTTGAAGACCGACATTGGCGCTGCCGTCGGCGTTTTGCTGGGGCATCTCAGCGTGCATGATGCCTTGTAAATGTTAGTAATTCTGAACTTTATTGCGAAATCAAGCTATGAGGAAATTCATACCTTTTCCAGCAGTCATGAACTGAAGATCTCCAGCGGAGAGAGTGCCTCGGTTACCAGCAAAATCCTCGTGGTCCATACCACCCTCAAGGAGGTAAGTAATGGTCTCTTGACCACGGTGAGGGTGATCAGGGAATCCGGCACCAGGCTTGACGGAGAAGTGGTCAAGCATCAGAAAAGGGGAAAAGTTGCGCAGCTGAGGAGTACCAATTGATCGACGAACGCGAGCACCGGCACCCTCAGATTGCTCAACAGCAAGGAAGACCTTGCGAATAGCTCGATGAACAGACATTTCGGTGGCGTAAAGGTGGTGAGGGTCCTTTTGTTGGTTGGTAATCTTGTCGCTGTAGATATAAGACAGAGGTGTAAGAGTCTTCAACACCTCAAAGGTAGAAGTCGCTGTGTCTTTAAATCGAGTCTGGAATAAGGCGATGGCAGCTAATGCGATGAATGCTGGGATGAAGATGCTTCGGAAGAGGGTCATGACAAGAGAGGACGGATGAGGCAGGGGATTTATATACTACCAAGATCGGAAGTTGGATGAGAAGATGATTTTGCAAGCAACGACAAATAAGTAGAAATAGATGGAATATTAACTCAAGCCATTGGATTGAATTGGAGGATTGTGGAGGTGTTGGTGATGTTTAGTCAATGTTACATCAGCAGCCAAGTCGTGGTTTTACCACTAATAGCCACTGTAAGTTAACGGAGATGGTTTGCTAAGGCTGACCAAAGCGATGGTGTGTCTAATAAGTGGGGTCAATTACTAAGGGCTTATCGTGATACGCCATCTGCTGAGTATCCGTATTTCCGGTCAACCTTAACGCACGTATGGTCTCTTTCTAGAAGACATATACTGCTTTAGTAAGATGTTATGAACTGGGGAAGAAGATAAGCTTATTATACTCATATTATACAAATCACAAGAGCCTATTAAGTCGTACTCTTTGAAAACAGCTAGATATATGTATACGCCATGCTCTCGGCTTCAAAAGAGTACAAGAACCATACGTTTCCATTGTAATTATGACACAGGCCGATACTGCTAAGGGACACGAGCATGCGACTAGCATAAGAGAACACAGGTAATATTCGCTGAGTAAAGAGAAACTGATGATCGGCTCAGACAAGCAAGAGGTAGCTCTCGAATATGTTGAGATCCCGTCAGAGTATCTGGCTGGTCACAGTCGACAGTATTTCGTGGTATGATTCGAAGTAAGGGCTGTTCACCATTGGTGCCAAGTTTCTGTCCTTGTTGCTCGTCTAATAGCCGCACACTTGAAAGCTCGAAACTGTAGAAGCCACTTGGATTGGGCATAAGATGATCGTATTGACCCCATGTCAAAGTCAGATATTGGTTTCAATTTATCATTTTTTTATTCCAAGTGTGCAACTGGGCTCCCCAATACGGCCTACGTCTTGAACACATTTGCCAGTATAACCCAGAAAGAAATATGAAGAGTTGAAACCAAAGAGTCACAGAGTTTAGAGACTTTGAAATTTTGTGCAAGTGTGTATCTCAGCCGAAATGATGGATGAGGCTCTGCTTGTCACAATCCGGGGTGCATGGTAAGGCTGAGAGGGGGGGCTTTATATAGTTCTCTTTGCTGGTGATTGCTCCCATGGCGAGCTCAGAGTAGTTGCACTTTATGTAGGATCGTGTCTTACGTCTCGCAATTGCGCAAAACATTGAAACAACAGCACTATGTTACGTGCTGCAAACAGTGACAATTGTCGATAAAAATCTCAATGCTAAAAACAAAAACATATGCCTGTTTGGAGTCTGTACACTTGCCAGCAATGCCTGGAATCATGGGCAGACACGAGGTTGATCCACAAGGCTCCCATCTCACCGAGTACAATTGCGGCGCTTCAGGAAAACACCCATGCAACAGAACTAGGAGGTACCTACAGTAATGTTGTTACCTGGCCATGTGCTTTCTGTCAAGAGCAGTTCACATGATCCCATCAATATCCAGGGGTCATGACTTGAGGGTCTACGCCTGTTCATTCTATTGGTACGAATTGCTTGTTCGAACCAACGAACCTAGCAGACGACGAGGTTGTGGCCAGGATTGAATCAGATAATGCAGGCAGATCGGAGAGAGAGGTCCAGGCCCCAGACGAGTGGTACTGAAATGAAGGCGGTTATGTGCTGACATCCATTGCCATTGGCCGCATGTTACTAACGTAGGTACTACCCAGCAGGTGGCTGAGCTGAAGGGCTGATGTTGCCACTAATGCACGTAATTTACGGAGTAGGCGCTGCCAGAATGCCTTGTCTAGGGGGTGACAGAAGACTTCGGACGTAAAGGGCTTATTAACCGTGGGCATGTGGGCCCTCATGCCCGACGTCTTATGTCACCCACGCGCTTGTCTGCCTCCAGCTACCTCCTACACTCCGCTGTGCGAACCACGAGCGGCGCTGGTGGGGCACAGTACTCCGCCTCGTCAAAAACACCAACAAACAGAGGCCTTCATGGATACTTTGTGAGATGCATGTTGGCCACTTGACGCGATGGCGAGACTTAGTGGGTATGCCTTGTGGGCTTTAGCAAATTTCATATAGAAATACCTTAATATGAGGAGATTACCAACAGTCGTTGTATATATATTCCGTTTACGACATCATCCTCTACCAACAACAAAGAGCTTTTGCATAACAGCATCTTTATTAAACTTCTTCACTGCCTTGAGTCAACTCAAAAATACCTTAGTAGTGAATCACACTTGCGGAACCTTAAACTCTACTTTCGGGCAAACACTTATAAATAAAAGAGGAAACATCTCCCCAATGCCACACGCAACTTCCTCCTCCTCCTCCTCCTCCACCACCTCCTCCTCCTCCTCATCCATCATGTTCAACCGCATTAAAGATAAATTCTCAACCAAAAAGTCCACTGCAAACTTGAAGTACCAACATAGCGACTTCAACATGGGTAACTCAAATATAACTCCCAGCTACGGCAGCAATAATCCTTTCCTCGATATCCGTAAGTCACTACTCATCGTGTAACTCTGCCTGACCACTAACGCTCCCTCCAGCCACCGAGGCACCCCCTGCTTATGAATCAACAACCAAGTCTTCTAATCTTGAAATTCCTCGTCGAGCTGCTTCTCCTGCGCCCAGTATCACGAGTGTAACCTGCGACGAAGATAGATTTGCTTTCCTCACAACCTTTGATACCGTCTTCGTCATCGACGACTCTGGTTCCATGGCCGGTCGATCATGGAGGGAAGTCCGCGAAGCACTCAGTACCATAGCACCAATCTGTACATCTCACGACCCCGACGGTATCGACGTTTACTTCTTGAATCACCGATCATCCAATGCTGGGTCAGGAACACAAGCCCCTGGAGGATATTACCAGATCCGCGACGCCAATCAAGTCCAGCGCCTCTTTAAATCCGTCCGACCCTGCGGTTCAACACCCACAGGCGCTCGTCTCCATAGTATTCTCAAGCCTTATGTCTCGCACATCTCTCGTCGCGCTGAGAACATTGACTCGACCAAGCCGGTTAACATCATTGTGATCACCGACGGATGTCCCACAGATGACCCAGAAAGCATCATCGTGCACCACGCCAAGAAACTTGACCAGATTGAGGCGCCTCCTCACCAGATTGGAATCCAATTCTTTCAGGTTGGAAATGAACATGGCGCTACAAAGGCTCTTCGCGAGCTGGATGATGATCTCACTGAGCAGGGTATCCGAGATATGGTTGATACGGCTACATGGAACTCTACTACTTCAGACAACAGCCAGACTCTATCTGCCGAGGGAATCCTCAAAGTTGTCCTTGGTGCAGTTGTGCGACGCCTTGATCGCCGGGCTACCCATGGCGCCCCTCAAGGTCGTAGTTACTAAACTTTTCATTTGTAATGACGCGGCTCTGTTATTGATACTAAAGTCGTGGTTTCTTTCTTCAGCTGTATTACTATGGGGTGGTTTCCTGCTTTTAGTTGATACCAGGGGAGTTCTGGAACATAGAGTAGATGGCAATCCAGGTTCACAGTACTGGAAACATGCTCTCACGAGCTTCAAATCACAGACTTCACTAGTTTAATGTACTGAAATTCAATTATTACATATAATGACTCATCTTTACGTCTCTCTTGGATGTCTTCGCCTCTCGCTCCTCTGCTCAAGGCAGCGCATATGTATCCCAGGACGATTCCCACGACTTGTCGTAAATCCCAGTAGTAGTAGTAGTGTTCCCCGAAGACTGACTGCTTCTTCAACCACCAAGAACCCCCTTGTGCTGTTTCCTGGTTTTCCCACAATGGAAAAGATAATGCAAAGAAACAAACTCATATGCGGGGTATAAATCGTCTCTCATTCTCCAGAAGGGAAATGTGATTGCATATGGTCTGTATCCTTTCGTGAATGAAAACCCAATGTCGTTGTGCATGCAGAAAATTCGGCATGCGTAAAGAAAACAAATGCCCGTAATATCAAATAACAAAACGCCCGTCATCGCCTATTTGGTATAGATGACTATATCTGAGGCCCGCTGGCGAAAGGAGGCATCTCTCTTCCCCTAATCGCAGCAGCCTGTTATCGCAATGTGAAATCATAGTCAAAAGTAGTATGACATAATGGCACAGCTTTGTAAGGTACCATACTCGTAATAGTCTCACTGTCTCATAGAAGAATTCAAAGCTCTTCTCTCTTGTTTACGTTATTCTAACGAACCAACGCCAGTGAGAACAACTGCAACGATAAATCTATCGCATACAGACGACATCAGCCATGCAGACTGAGTGCGCAGAGATGTTAGAGCCAGTATCGTTGCGGCAAGTCACAACGGGCGTGGTGATAAGAGCAACACGCCAGTGCTCAGCCTGCAAGTCCTGGGGATCGAAGTCAGGCCAGATGGGCATCATGGACTGGGAAGAGTATCGGCTTCCAATTTCGGGGAAACGGAAGTCAAATGTCAGTCGGCTGCTGAGGATGCGGCTTGACAAGGCCCAAGCGGCAGACGCAACCTTTTCCAACTCCTTGCTGATAGTCTCGGGGTCAGCATCAGGGTTGAGGAGTGGCTCAATCATGTTGAGGACCACATCCGAGATCTCTTGACAGCGAACCTTGCTGAACTCTTCGAACCCGTCCAGCTTTAGGATAGAATCAATGATGCTTGCCTGGCGATCAAGGATATGCTGACGAAGAGCAGCTGGCTGACCTATCATTTGTTAGCACCAAGTTCACTGATATACAAGGTAGCGGTAGGAATACCTTGAGTTCGCTCAAGATCCTTCTCGACTTCAACCAGGCCATGGGTAGCATCGGTCTCTGCACCCATCCAGGCGCGAGGAACCCAAACACGGTTGACAAGATAGTCAATTATGACACGAGTGACCAAGCAAGACTTGGAGCTTATTTCCTTGAGGTGGAAGTCGAGGTAGGAGATAGCCTCTTGCTCAGACAGAGGGTGATAAGTCGCCAGAAGGACAGGCCACAGACGAGTAGTGGAAAGTTCCATAGGGTTAATAAAGGTAGGCTCGTCAGCATGACGACCAACGAAACCACGGATAGACGTGTAGAGTTCGCTGAACTGGTTGTGCCAAGCGTTGATGGTTATATCAGTGATATGAATCGGAGGTCCGGGAAAAGGAGGCCGAGTAGTCAGTGCGCCAGGCGGGGCAGTGTAGTCAGGTGCAGAAATAGAGACGGGATCTCGGAATCGACTGTACTTGTTGCGACCACCTGAGGGAGTAGGGGGATAATACTGACGCGGCTGATTGTATCCTCCATTGTTGGGAGAAGCGCCATTCTTGTCAGGATGTCCATAGGACTGAGGGTAGAACTCAGGGGCGTTAGGCCGATAAGTGCCGTTGGTGAAGCCTCGACGAGGAGCATTGCGGCCATACATAGACTGAGTTCCAGGGCCATTCGAAGAAGGGGTTCCGAAACGAGACTGAGTCTGCGAGGGAGTAGGAGGTCCCCACTGGCCGAATCGACGCTCGCTTGGCGCAGTTGATGTCGGACGAGGAGGGCCAGGCACAATATGAGATCCAAAGCGCGAGGCAGAAGGAGGGCGCTGAGACTGGGTAGAGACTTCACTGGGAACAGAGGGCTTGCTATCGCGAGAGTTGGTTTCCCCGTTACTTTCAGAGCGCAGTGACATGATGGACTTTTGAACTGCGTCCTTGTCAGAGCATGACTCGGCGATGGTCTCAATAGCACGAGCCACGGATTCAGGGCTCGAATTCTTCATGAGCCAAAGGGACCGACGAGAATTGACTTGTTCCTCGAGGTGCTTAATCGTATCCCCGAGCTGCTGGAGAAGAAGTCAGCCGTTTGCTTTCAAGGCAAGTTACGACGAGCAGCTTACCTTGACCATAACGTCACGATCGGGACTTGACCGAGAACCATCAGAACTACCGTCATTGCTCTTCTCTTTGAGCGACTTGAGCTCACTGGAGAGCTTCTGGAGCTCCTCCATGACCTTGGCAACTTCGGCCTCGGCCTCTTGTCGCTTGCCCTTCTCATTCGCGAGCTCAACACGAAGATTGCTCAAGTTGTGAGCCTGATCGTCGGCCTCTGCCTTGGCGAGATTAGCCTCGATACTCATGCGTGCGATCGCCTTGTCTGTATCCTCTTGGTCGAGAGTCAGATTCATGAGCGCATCGACGAGCTGGCTCGTCTCGGTGCTGACGATCTGTCCGACCTCTTGGAGTTGAGTTATGATCTCACTGGACTCCTTGGAAGAGACACCAGGCATGCGACGAAGAGAGGTTTGAATCTTGACGAGAATCTCTTGGGATTGGCGAGACTTCTCAAATGCAGGCTAAGGGAAAAGAAACAAGTCAGGTTTTGATCGAGGTTGTGCGCAGTGGCTCGACGGAGGACAGGGACGAGGCGCGCAAAGTAAATAATGACCAAGGAACTGATAACTCACGTGGTTGTTGGTCATCTGCTTGATTCTCTCAGATCGAGCAGCTCCCGCGAGGGGAGTTGAGAAGTTGATACTCAACATGGTGTTGGAAGGCTTGCTATCGCGGCTTTCGTTGCTGGAAGACCACCTTGATGCGGGTTGATTTTGTGAGAAATAGCTACCAGTGGAAGATGCGTTACACTCGTATGTCATAATATAAAGAGCAAACTTTCTCGAGGAAGATGATGAAAATCGCAGTTCAGTAGTGAAGGAGTGATGGAAAGAATAGGGGAGATCGGCGAGAGATGGAGGTTGGTGTAGAGATGCGAGGAGTGAAGAAGCAACGCTGAAAACAACACCGAGACCAAACTTTTTGTGTAATTCTCGTCCTGTGTTTGCGCCGAGTCAGGTCGAATGCTTTCCCTTTTGCCAAACAAGCAAGGAAAGATGGAAAAAGATGCACTCAACGCTAGGGATGAAAGATATCAGAGTACGTTACAAGGTGGCCAATAAAGACTCCTTTCTGATATGCGCAGAATGAGTATAGAGGCTGCTTAAGAGGAGGAAGGTTGAGTAAACCGCAGGAGGCTTGAAATGTATTCTCCTGATCCATTTGTGTGCCAGAAATCGCAGGCGGGAACCATTCGGCCAGCTGCCTGCACTGTCAAGCAGCCGGCAAACAGAAGTGACTGACACTTGCACATACTCCTCGCCAACCGGCTCCAAATACATTGTTACCTGATAAAGCCCCAAGACAATAATAATAGAAGCAAGGTTTGGATTAAAAACGAGAAGAAAATTGCGCCAGAACAATGGACTTGAATAACATATTGCGAAACTTAGGGGCTGAAGTGAGTTGTTCAAATGGATGCGATAAGGAGTGCATGAACCCAAGAGAGCCCGCGAGACGGAAAAAAAGAACACCAAAGACCAAGTGACGATAAAAGAATATGCGTATCAATCTGCCCGTATGTCACATAGGTGAGATGTGTGATGGCATTTCATACTCCTCGTATATTTAATTGAGTGACTAGACACGCCACATCTAGGATACAGCTGTTAAAGAAGTCCCGAGCGACTCAGGACATGAGATTGAGTGACAGACAATACCGATATCCGGGACCAATATTGTATACAAGCCGTATGGTCGAATACAGTCCCAAAACCAATGGCGAGAGATTGACAACAATACGTGTACAGATGTTGGTCAACATACCTGAACGTAATCAGTAAGGTAATGGACAAGCTTCATTTCATAGCATTCCCTACCTTTCAACCTTCAAGCATAGAGTCACAAAGGGCGATTATTACTCTCAACACATTCTATATTTTGGAACAAACTATTCATATAACAAAAAAAGGCGCAAATCTGGGGTGCTGTCCCTCGAATTAAAGGGAAAAGCCATCCTAGGGTACAAGACATCAGTATTGGTCCTTGGGACTGAACGAGTGCTGAACCTGGAGATCGATAATTGATCCGAATAAAGGCGTCTGCGCGTCGAGCCTTCCAGACAAGGCGGTTCGGGATAAGGGGTGAGAAACCTGCGACACCGTAATATGGTTAAAAAGATATGCGATGCTGAAACTTGAGAACCTTGATGCATGTAGTACGAGTCGTAAATTTTTGGTGATGGCGCATGAATCGTGCCGCGGAGATGAGTATGGGAGCGACAGCGTGGGGTTTCTGGAAGAAGCGGAGACTTCAAGTCTGTTGACGGCCAAACTCTTAGTGATGCTCTTCAGCCAGTTCAAATGGACTCTGCTAACCTGCAAGAGTCCTAGAGAGCGTTGTCGACAAGCCAAACATTAGCGTCAAATTGCCCGGGTACGAGAGAACAAACTGCTGTAGACGGCATCTACAACAGGTGACGCGTCGATCATTCGTCCGCCGAAGTATCGGCCGTTGAGGCCCTTGATGGCATTCTCGCCGCCCTGGACTTTGTCAAATTTGAGATAGATGTCACCCTTGGAGTTTGGATCAACCGAGATGTGAACGACGTGTCCATACTTGTTCTCGGCTTCCTGACGAACGTCGTCCTCGAGCTCCTTGACCCAGTCGGTGCCTTCTTCTCTGCGAATTGTTAGCCATTATTCAATACAACTAGGGAACTAATGGGGCAACATACTCTTCGGGGTCAAACATGTTGTGCAACACAACACAGCGACTGGCCATGTTGACATTAACAGGCAATGGCTTCGTCTCCGTCTTGGGTTTGAGGACTTGTCGTTCGTCGTTGCCATTGGGAGTAGCGGAGTCGTCGGTTCTGGCAAGTTTCCTCATCAATGCATCGCGACTATAGTTGTTAAAGTTGACACCGGCGACATCGGTATCGTCGAGAGCACTAGCACCTCCTGTCTTCTCGTTATCTCGACCACCGGCTCGGTCGAAAGTAGAGTTTGAGGGGCCACGTCCACCTGAACCAGAGAACGCAGAGCCCTGGAAGTTATGGTTTTGTTGGTTCTGTCCGGAAAATCTCTGCAACATGTTGGCAGTACTCTCAGGGGTAAACTTATCGTTTCCGAGTCCAACACGAATAGGACGTCCGGCTAAATCAAAACCATTCATCTTCTCTAGTGCCTCTCGTGCCTGACCAGCGTCACGGAACCTTGTCAAGTTAGCGACTGAACTGATATGCAATGTAGAGGGATGAACTCACTGGACAAAGCCATAGCCACGGCTGCGGCCATTCTCGTCTTTTTGAAGCTGAACGAACTCGAGCTCACCGAAGGGCTCAAAGACAGCTTGCAAATCTTGCTCTGTAACGTTGAAATGGATGTTGCCGACGTAAAGACGGTGGAATGGAATAGAGTTGGGATGGGGCCCCGAAGCTTCAGGGTTTCGGGCTTGTCGGTTCTTCTCGGCTTCTGTCACTTGTACAATGACCGGGATACCTAGGAGTTTTTGTCCAGTAAGCTGAAGCGCTTGGGTAACAGATTCCTCGTTTTTGAATTCGACATAACCAACTCTATCTTTTGTTAGTGATCATATTCAAGAATGGATGTGGATTGTCTTACCCCTTGGATCTTTGGCTGATACGATCCTTGACAATTTGAGCCTCATTAACGGGTCCAACCTTTTCAAAGAATTCCTTCAGCTCGCGAGTGCGGAGACGTGCGGCAAGCTGTTGGACAAACACAGTACGGCGATCTCGTTCGTCCTCGGTAAGCTGCGGGTTGCCGTCTTCACGCTTGGTTTCCCGGCGCTCGTCATCCCGACCGCGTCCATAGTCCCGGTTTCGTCTATCACCACGATCTCTTCGATCACGGGGCTCCCGGTCATCACGAGGTCGGTAATGGCGGTAAGGGGAACGAGATCGTGAACGCGAGCGTCGTCCGCCTCGGTAGTAATCGCCATCTCTGTTTCGGCGAGAGTGACGACGGTCACTGTCACGGCTGCGACTCCTCCTTCTACTTTTGTGGCTGCCAGCATCGCTTCGTGGTGTTCCTACGTCGGGGGTGCCTCTGCGGCTTCGGTTTTGGCTGTCTCTACGGTCTCGACGTCGACCGTGATCGCGGTCGCGATGTCGACTTCCATCTCGATCACGGCCACGATCGCGTTCTCGATCTCTTCGTTCAGGCTCGTCCCTTACTCTATCCTCTACAGGGCTCTTATTCTTCTGCTCGGTCGTATCCTTTGCGGTGGCGTCAAGGAGTGCTTCCACGTCCAAGGTAGCCATGATGTCTGCGTATTAGGTGTATCGACAGGCGTCTGAATTTTCGACTCGTACGTGATCTAATGTTGGCAGATATCAAAATACAATCTCCTGATGCGTGAATTGATATTTGCGTCGTAAGATACGAAGGTTGTTGGGAGGGAGTTGCCTTGAAAAGTCCTAATGGGTCAAGCTTTTGGCTGAACGTACTATGTCCAAAGCGTCTGACCTGCACGTGACACGACACGTGGCGAGCAGATCAGCCACCACGTTCGCCAGACCGCTGAATATGTTGAGAAACGAATAGACAATGGAAACATCAGACATTTGAAGAGGCGTTATTATTAAAAAGTAATTCTGTCCAAGAAGATACTACATCGGGCATACCAGTCCCAACCATTAAAACTATTTATGCTGATTTGATACCGTTAATGCCAGAGCCCACCATGTTCATTACCATCCATTAATCATGACTGCTCCGTACAACCCAGTGTGCGCCAAGCACTTGATAGCAAGACATATATACAGTGTGCCGGCTGAATGTATTAAATGCGCGTCAGGCAGAAATCGCATGCATCGTTGAGAGCTTATTTCGTCTTCTTGGTGTCGTAGATAAGCTCAGTGCCAAAAATGCTATCCCAGAACTTGCTTGTAACTCCGAAACCCAGCTCATAATCGAGGAAGTGATGAGCAAGGTGGTACTTCTTGAGCTCCTTGTACCAGAGGGGCAGGTCTTGGTGGTGAAGGAAGTAGTGGGTAAGGTCGTAGCAGACGTATCCGAAGACACCTCCACAGTAGGCTGCCACAGCAGCATACCAGTTGTGGAAAAGGATGGCATGGGCGACCTTCCAGAAAGGAGCAGCCAGAGCGGCAAAGAGAGTAGGTGGCATAACAAGACGGTATCTATCCATAGGAAGATAATGGTGAATACCATGGAGAATGAAATGCAGACTGATTCCTACTCGGTTGTCGGGGAGGTAGCTGGTATAATTAGCATATACGTTCGATGGAAATGATAATATGAACTTACTAGTCGAGATGAAACAGGAAGCGGTGCAGAACATATTCAATAATGGTCCAGAAGAAAACACCAAATAACCAGTAGCCAAGAGTGTAGAGCTGATTGTTGAAGCCCTGAGAAGCGATATAGGTGCCATATGCAACACATGGTAGCCATATCATAGGAACCACATACCAAGCCGTCTTGGAGAGAGGTTCAAGGAAGTTTCCAAACAGAGGTGCAGACTGGCCACCCTTGTAATGACGAGGACGGTGAACCTGGTCGAGATAGAACTCCTTGGTGAAGCCACCGAACCAAAGCTGGGGGAAAAGAGGTCGATTCAGATCGAGGAACTTGTTCTTCTTATAGTCCATGTTGTAGTCTGTTTCCTTGCTCAAATCCTCCTCACAAGACATTCCGGTTCGAGGATGAACTTTGACATCTCCATTGGGCATCGTAGCATTGCCATTGCCGTTGGCAGTTCCGTTGGCGTGTCCATTCATGGATTTTTCGGATACGAGAAATCCCACAAGGCTTTCATCGAGAATTTCGTAGGCAGAGTCAGAATGTGTGTGAGAATCAGGATCTTTGAGGATCTTTTCGATATCGCGGCCAGCATATTCGAGAACATATTCGGGACCACCAGGATGGTCCTCAACAAAGTCGGTGATATCGTAGACCTTGTTGCCAATGGTGACATAACAAGAGTCCCCCGAGTTGTGCTCTTCGACCTCGGCGCGAGTGAAGGTGGGAAGCGTACGTCCAGGCATCTTGAAGCAGCGGTCGGAGGTTCCGGATCGAGAAGACGATTGGGAGGCTAGAGGTGAAGAGGGCGCTCGAGTTGAAGTGCTCCTTTTCGGGGACTAGAACAAGAGGGAAAGGATGGAAACTGAAGGAGAGTGTAGGATAGAAAAACCGAAAAAGTTGAAACCTAAAGAAAAGGGTTAAAAGGTTTAATATCAAAACCAGTCGAGGGAACAAATAGAAGGGCGGCGCAAGCGGCGAGTTAAAGTCGCCGCACAGGGGTCCATCCAGGGGATATTTTTTTAATGAGGATCCCCATCCATTCCGTGTTAGCAACAGAGTGGCGCTACAATGACCATAAAACAGGCCACAACTTCGGGATGCAAGACCTGATATCAGATTATTTACCGGAAAGTCAAATAAGACGATACTGTCTTTTAAATTAGAGGTCAACAACTTGGTTATCTAGAACAAAGGTAGGTGAACGAAATCGGTTGTTAAGGACAGCGACATAGAGTTTAATTTTATAGGGGATAGCTGTCAATGCCATGGGGCACATCGATATTATTGACAAAAAGACACATCAAAAGGTGACGAAGTTCACGAATAGCTAGCTGTATGATCGCATATCGAAATCGTAATATTCGTATCAGCCAAGATGTTTCTACAAGTACCCAAAGCACTGTGTCAGCAGTAGCATCGTTCATGCTGTGTTTCCCTTGCGGGTAATCTGGGGCCAAGCAATCTATCGATCAGTCGATCAATGGGCTTATTATGGATGCCGATAAATCCATCGCTGGCCAACGGGAGTGCCGGATAGCAACAGACATTGGAATTTCAGTCTCCCGTCCATATGCTCCGATCAAAACGGTTTGATGCCAGGGGTTATTCTCCGACAAAGCCGGATCTCCTTTACTAGTTAGTGGTTGAACTCCACCAGCCTCAGAGTTTGATGTTTTTCTTAATCTATTTTCTTTGCATCAATTTAAAGCAAAGGAGGTCTATTCTGTTCTTCCTAGAGAACCCTAATGAAAGGAAGGGATTTAATATGAGATATCTACAACTATATATAGTTTTATGCTCGATGACCTGTATCTCTAGATCTACATGAACCACAACACTGGACTATGCTCATTGTTCGAAGCAAGCATTTGATAGACATGCCAACACAATGCTTGTGTAGCAGCGATAGCTGTGTCATGTGTCGGTCGGTCTGTGCAAAAGAGCATCCTATGTTCTGTGTCCATACAAACATGAACGTGTCGGAGTTGGTATACAGGGACGAGTGGGTGCCGCTCAGCTAGATGTTGCATATATTCTTACAACAAACAGCCCCCAAACTTGCAAAATGCCAAGTCTTGTTTACGTACAGTCTCTGGCTGAGCCTCAACTCCAAGCCACGAGCTGTGGATAAGGCTTCGCAATCAGCCAGCTCTAAGACAGCTAGCAATGAGTTTGAGAGGCCTCACGAGCCAACGTCTGGCAGTTGGTAATGAGTGCCCAATACCGATGATTTTCTACCCAATCCAAGCACAAGACTAGTTTAGTAACCAGTCTTACTTAGTGCAAGTGCTTGGAAGAGGAATCCGACCAGTCCAATGAGCGCCACATGCACATCAATCTGGAAGCTGAGAGCTAACCTAGGTACGCTGGAGCTGGAACCCGCCAACTAAAATCAGCCCAGCCACATGAAATCCCGTCATCAGTGTGACCTGCTCTAGGTAAGGTAAGGTAAGGTAAGGCAAGGTAATCTGCATATCAGTCACACTGTCAACTCATTCTTCCCTTGGCATATCAAGTTTTATTTTAAACCTCCTCTTGGCCTTTCCTAAGATCCTTCCTTCACCATTCATTTGTTTGTCCGAAATAATCCCTTAAACAAATCTTCCACTACCTACCTTATTCTTCATCGCGTCCTCCCCTGCTGTACAACCCCGCCATAGGGCTGCATCGCTAATTCGCCATGCCGTCATTTTCCATGCCGCGGGGCTCATGGCTGCTGCTGATAGCAGTTTGCCTGATTCTGCTTCCCGGCAAAGCTGAGGCTTTTGGTGCTGGAAATATCCCCTCAATTGCTCAGGTTAGATACAAGTCTCATCTACAGCTGATTTGAGCTCTTCCATTGACATGCGTATAGGTCGAAGGCCACAACTGGCGTCATGGAGGTAAGCTGCCCCTCCAACGAATTTCGTCGCATTGTGTTGCTGACTTCGTATCTAGACATCGAAGATATGCTCGAAACTATCGCGTTTCTTCACGGGAAGAAATGGACTTCTATGTTGATCAAACGTACCTACTTTGGAAATTGGTTGCGCGATTACTCCCAAGCCGTCGATGTTGGCAGTCTGAAGGGTGTCAATGCCGAGACGATTCGTATTCTGGTATGAATCTTATGCTTACCCATTAAAGTAAATCGCGATGCTTACTGACTTTGACAGGTTTGGGTTCTTTCCTTCATGGCTCACGGCTACGCTACCGCAGAATTCGAGGTCACTGCAGACAGACTCGGTGTTTATCGGCCGGAGGAACATATCGATAACCCCCTCGGCTATGGAGATGGACTTGATGCACGCACTTTTGACAAACGATTGCGAGGTCCAGTCGAACCGATAGAAACCGAAATAGATCCTCGTACAGGCATGAAGAACTACATCGCTAACGAGAGTGGTGGCTGGGCCACCAGCGCTGCCTATCTCCGATACAGCCTGGCCCGAAGCATTCACTATGGGCGTCTCTATACCAGCGGCTCCAACAAGGGGAACGAGGATGACCTTTGCGAGGCCCTGAGATGTTTGGGACAGTCTCTACACACGTTGGAGGATTTCAGCGCCCACAGCAACTACTGCGAGCTTGCTCTTCGTGAGCTTGGGTACCACTCCGTCTTCACTCACTGCGGTACGCGCACCGAAATCAATCTTCGTGGCAAGCGAGTCTTTCCACTTGTCACTGGTACCTTTGGAGCCGTCGACTTCTTGCATTCCGTCATCGGAGAAGCATCGGACCACTTCACCCAGTCTGAAGTCGACGAGGTTGATGTTGCCCTCAAGAACGCTGAGGGAGGTTCTGCCAACCGTTCTGGTGGCGGCGGCGAACGATCTCTTCTTGGAGGGTTTCTCGGAATAAATTCTACTCCAGGCGACTTTATCGGTTTGGTTTCGAAGCTTCCCGGTGTTGGTGATGGATTCGCCTCTCAGGCTCGAGATCTCAAGGCTACCTCTGAAGCTCAGGAGAGGCGCAACCAAAACTATGAGCAGAGTCGCGGTGACATGACTCGTGATAACAGCAACCAAATCCCTGGCATGAGCCCCAACTTCGACCCTGTCGAGACATCACGCAAGATCTACCCCATTCTTGAGTTCCGTGACAAGATTGTCAAGGCCATCAGCCGCGGTATTTCCAAGGTCCCTGGCTTGGAAAAGCTCCTCGAAAAGATCAGTGAGACTCTCACTGCTTTCATCTTGGGTCTTCTCGCCCCGTTCATCCGACCCATCATCCAGCAGGTGTCAAAGGTCCTCAAGGATGGTTCGTCCAGTGTTATCACCGCTAGCGCCAAGTCTCAGTACGAGCCTTGGGACAACCCTTCTTGCTCCGACCCTACTCACTCCATGCTCTCCAAGGATCATTTTACAAATATCCTTAACTCATGTGCTGGCCGTATCGCCGCCACCATTCTACAGTACACAGTTCCGTAAGTTAACCCCTAAAACAAACTTATTTATTAACTAACGGATCTAGTCGCGTCCTTTATGCCTGGGAGAACACCGGCGTTTCTGTAGACGAGGTTGTTGACGATGTCCTTCGCGCATTCCACCATCCTGCTGCTCGCGACGACCATGTCGAGGTTCAGCGAGACATGTTTAGGACAGTGAGGAAGTGGGCTGATGAGCACCCTCGTCGCCACGAGCTTGCCCACCTTCTCTCTTCCGAGTCTGTCAGGAACCACAAGAACCACATTCTCAACCAAGTCTCGGGCTCGAGCCGTAGTGTCGGTGGCGGCGGCTGCAACCACGGCACGTTCGGTGATATGGCTAATGCAGGACATGGCAAGGTCGCAGGTTCGCTGTGGTCACAAGTCAAGACTCGCGACCTTGACTCTATGGAGGGTAAAGATGGCAACCCAGCTACTGGATATATGTCGAACTCGCCAGCGCCGCCTAGTCAGGTTTCTTTTGACTATGGCCAGAACCCCAACTATGCCGGATCAAACTCGGGATACTCCCAGCAAGGCGGCTACAATGCTCCTCCACCGCAACCCCCATACGGCGGTGGCTATGGTGCTCCTCCCCCTCAGCCTCAGTATGGAGCTCCTCCTCCAGGACAGTACGGAGGTCCTCAATATGGAGCCCCTCCACCTCAGCAGTACGGAGGTCCAGGTTACGGCGCGCCTCCTCCTCAATACCCCCCATACGGACAGCCAGGCTATGGCGCACCTCCTCCTGGCCACCAGCCTCCTCCCGGCTGGGGACAATATCCTGGATCACGCCACGGCTACTAGGAGAACCAGGTTGGCAAATAAGAGTGTGCTATGATGTATGAGACCACGGAACTACTGGGATTGGATAAAAACACCCTTAGGAATTAGCCAAGGACAATGGCTGGAATGGATATGTAACGGCCGCTTTGATATCGAATACCCAGGAGAGGAGGAAGAGGCAACGTATGTAGACTAGTTAAGAGGTATTTTTCTTCAATGATAAAGAGTATGAATTATCGCACATACTTGTCAATGCAGCGCTACATATGACCCAGTCTCGACTAGGATCTCAGTGCGGATGGTACCCCAAGCGCATGCTATGTCGCTGTCTCGTACTCCGGAGAACTCCTGATTCCATGCAATACAAATACCACCAAAAGCAATAGTAGAGTGTCCATAGTATAGAAACATGAATAAATGTGCCTCCACAGAATTTTCCCACCTTCTCCGTCTGCCAAGGCTCCTGTGCCTTTTATCCAAGCAACACCAAGCTTCTCGTCATCATCATTCAAGTCAATCATCTCTTTCCTCGTCGTGGATCTTGAGCTTCTGCAATGCGGGCATCACGGATCTCCTTGGTCCCCAGACTGCCCAGTCCACCTTCAGACCGACGCTCCCAGCCACCGAGACGCACAACCTGGCATGTCGCGTTGTCGCCGTCAGAAGAAACCTCAGTGGCATACTTGACAATATTGCGAGCACCATCTTCGGGTGTGCGAGCCTCTTTAACAACGTCGACAATCTCTTGATCGCTGAGAGTTCCAGAAATACCATCCGTCATCAGGACAAGGAATGAGTATTGTGCAGGGCCCATCTCAACCCTTGTAAGCTCTGGTTCGGCCGAGACACCAATGCGTTTGCTCTTCATATCTCCGAATGCGCGACTATTGGCCAGGCCAGCAATGCGTTCCTCGCCGAAACTATCGCCGGAAACCATTGATCCAGCGGGTGCATATCGTCGTAGCCGGCGACTCTCTGTCGGGCTACTGGGATGGTGGTCGGATGTTAGAGGCTGGGCTAGACCGGTTGCAGTGTCGCAAAGAAGGATGCGACTATCTCCAACATGAGCGCATAGTAACGTGCTCTGGGCTGCTGGATGCCAGAAAGGAGCGGGTGTTGGTGTAGAAATGAGGGCCACTGAGGCTGTGGAACCTCCCTTGAACCGCGCCGGACCTCCTATGCCATGGCCAGAGGGCGTAGAAGGATGGCCAAAGACCTCGTCGTCATTAACAGGGGTGTCGTCGGCTCCCTTCGCATCTTCGGGATCAACTTTTCGGGCTTGGGCTGATACAAAATCTAGATCCGCTCGTAAAAAGGCATATGCAAGCACTGACTCAATCGTGATTTTGCGTCCTTCTCCTGTATTATCATCTCGCGAAAGAACAAAGTGTTCAGGGTGGAAACGCCTAAAGTAACCGCCGATAGTGTCTCTGTATTCCTTGACCAAGTTTTTCTCCATACGAATTGCTTTGGCAAGGTCTGAGACTTCAGCCGGTGGCGAAGTTGCGCTATTTATTCGCTCTCCATGTACCGGCTTTTCAGGGACACCGCTGCCGTTCGTCTCAGGTATGTTCATTTCGTGCTTGACCTCTTCTGGACCTTTCATGGGGACTGCATCGAGGGCCTCGCGTTTCGTCGAAGGAACCTTGACAGGCTGTGCTGTGCGAGCCTGTTTGTGCTTGTGATCATGGTGGTGACTGTGTATACCTTCTCGGCCTGGTTTCTTCTTACGCAAACTGCTCTGAAGCCCAAACTCTTCCGACGCCTTCTCGATGTATCCCGGCAGCTCATCTCGTATAAAGTCGGCACATTCACTACCACCATGTCCATCAAAAACACCAAAGTAAAAGATCTGAGGGTCTCCCCAAGCACTGTCCGCTGCTGTGGCTTCTCCTGGGTTGTGCTTTACGCTCCTGGGTGCTCTCTTTGCAAAGGCCGGAAGACTGATGGTGCCAGCCTGTTCTCGGTCTTCATTGTAAGGTCGGCTTCCTCGATCTGTTGCGACTCCTAAATGATGTTTGGCCCTCCGCATTGGAATTCGTACCACAGTCAAGTCTCGGGTCGACGGGATATAAGGCGGGGCGACAGCGGGGACTGGCCCAGCACTTGGAGTGTGAGGGGTTGCAGCATCGCGAGGGAGTTTATGGCCGGGCCCTCTCGGGCGAGAATCGGGATGAACAGAGGATGAAGGCAGATGCGTCACAAAGTAGGTATGAAAGTCTCGTCGATTGAATGTTTCGAGTGTTGACAAGGATGCTTGGCCGGGTTGCGATTTCGGGCGTGTAAGCCAAGACTGTCGCGATTTGTCGGACCAAGTCGCGCATGTCGAATATCCTGTCGAACAACCGGAGTGATACGCAACGCCAAACGTATTCAGTATTCCATTCTGCGCGTCGGTTCGCGAGCGAAAAGTAAAGCGGTTCGGAGCTCCTGAGGGTCGAGCTGTAATCCTAAGGAGCTGAATTGCAGGGGTAACTGTTGAATCGACAACGGCGCGAGTGAACGGTGCCATTGTCGAGAAGTGAAGATGTTTATAGTTTTGTTCACCAGTCCTCAATCATCAACGTCCCTTGAAGAACTGGAGCGCTGTGCAGGCTACGGTCTGCAATGCCATCGGGCGAGTTGTTGAAGGTTGTGTGTTATCGAAGTATGATATCGCCGATCAGAAGATGTGTAGTCGTGAAGTTTATTTGCGAGAATAGGGCAGACCAGATAACAAAGAGTTTACTCCAGAGAATAACGTGTTCCCATGAGTGAACAACGCCATGAAAGTGGGTGAAGGACGGAGGATCTAGGTCTGCCCTGCTGGGAGTCGGGAAAGTGACGATGTTGGATGGACATGATTTCCCAGGTGGATCTTTCCGACGCCGGGTTCTCACTTAGATGAGACCTGCCCAATCAAAGAATGCGAAGACCAGGCTTCAGGATGCACGACGAGAATTTAGCGGGGACCCCATCGGGAGTCAGGGGCGGGAACCCTCGCGCAACCGCTAAAGTTAACGACTGAGGCCCCTGGAGCCCGCTCCGGGAACGTCAGTGGATGTCCCAGTGGCGGGGTTCCAGGTTCTGCCAGGCTGGGCTGGGCTGGGCTGGGTTGGGACATATCGGAGGTACGTACTCTCTGCAGTTGAACGTCATCCCACCTTCAACCTTCAACCTATGAGATGGGAGCCTGAGATCTTATCGTTCTCTTTATGAAAAGACTTTTTTACTCGACTGAGACACTATCGACAACTCGCGGCATCTAGCCTATTCGCATCTGGGCCTTTACATAGGCTGACATCTCCATGTCGAGAAACATCCAACACCTAGCAAATGGGCGAGTCTGGGACTGTAGCATCCGCCGAGGCGGACGGGTCAGAGGCTTCTAAGAAAGATCTACCCCCCGTGGTAGAAATCGATGCTGCTGGTGATATTGTCTTGGACGTAACTTTCGAGACTTCTGCCAGTACTCTCAACAAAACACGCAAAGCAGAGCTTGCTGCCAGCAGGAAAGCTGGTACTCAGCCTCCCGACCGCTCAACTTTGAAGTCAAAGGTCCGGGTGGCGTACCGAGTTAATCTGGCAGCTCTAAAGAAGCACTCGAAGTACTTCTCAAATCTTCTTTCCAACTCTCAATTTAGAGAAGCCAAGCTCATCTCGGATATACACGAAAAGCTCGCTCAGCTGAAGATCAATGCGAATGAGGCCGATGTCCAGGACCTACCCTGGATTCCAATCACCGATGATGATGAAGCAACTAAAGCTGCTGGACGTGAGAACGCCATGGAGGATTTACTCAATATCATACACCAGCAGCCTACAAAGACCGCTCGCGGGACAATGCCATATGTCACTACTCTAGCAATTGTTGCCGATCGCTTCGACTGCGTAGCGGCTGTAGCTCGCGTTTTGAACACAGAGCTGAAGTTCAAGTGGCCATTGACTTCAAATAGGCCCCTGCGGAGCGAGGACGGGCGACCTACGGAGACAGAGCAAGTGCTGCGTCAAAAAATTCTGGTCGCATGGCTACTAGGACAACCCATGCGTCTACAACAGTCAACTCGCGAAATTGTCATGAGAGGATCGAGTCTCTGGAGCGAGTTTCACGATTCTGATGCCACTATGACTGCTGCATGGTGGAATCTGCCTGATGGGCTGGAGGGTAAGCACAAGCTCCAATGCTGAAGTACAAATAACGACAGGAGCTGACTATTGTATAGAAGAGCTTCGATATCGGCGCGAGTGTATTCTTAACACTGTCTCCTCCGTTCAGCGTCACTTCCTCGCCTTGTTCTCGTCTCGCGAAAGACAGTGCAAACTTGGGTATGACTCAAGTGCAGCATGTGACTCTTACCAGCTTGGTCAAATGCTAAAATTCTTCGTGAACAAGAATCTGCTCTTTCTTGTAGATTACAGTCCGGCATCACTGAACATGGTGCCAGACACCGCCATGATTGAGATTGAGGAGCTGCTGAATACGCTTCAGCAGTGTCCAAGCTATCAGGTCGACAAGCATCATACCAATTGCGGTTTGCGGATTCGCCTTGAACCAATCTTGAGCTACATGCGATCGATGCTTTCAGCCAATGTCATCTCAATTCCCTATGCCGACTGGAAGAAGAAATCAACGGAAATGTCGTGGTTGACCCAGAAGGAACATGCGTCTGGTGATAGAGACTATGTCCCCAAGAAGTTTCAATTTACGCGAGCCATCGCAAATGACCAGCGGCTACGTTACGAAGGTGCTCTTTATGTTGACAAGATGGCAAAAGCTATGTTTTTGGCAGATGAATGGGACTGGACTCCTGAGACTTGAGGAGACGGACAAGACTTGCTTGAAAGACTCTCTTAGATATAGACTAAGATAAACTCATGGAGTTATTAGAAAGCGAACACAAATGTACGTGGCTTGTCCACCTGCGGAAGCCCGATCTTTCCTCCATATCTCTTCTCATGTCGATTACGCGGCCGTGGTCTTCTCAGTCGAAACATTCCTGGGAGAAGTCGTCGCGTGGCTTTCGGCATCGTCAACAGCGTTAACAGGAGCCTTTGCCTTCCCGAATGGCAGCCTGCCATGCGTCTCCTTGAATCGCATGAGAATGAATCCAGTCATAATACAAAGCCAGTATAGGTTGTAAGAGATGACAGAGCCATACGTAGCCGAGTTCGTCCAGCCCAGGATTGCATTGAAGATACCCCAGCCATTCTGGATAGAATCGGTGGAGGTACAACACTGAAAATGATTAGAACGTGGCAAAATGGTGGCTGAAAGAATGGTTACTTACGTTGACGTGCCAGACACTCTGGTCAATATCATAGGAGCCGGGTCCGTTTCCGAACTCGTCTGCTTCACCGCCAACATACTCGTTCCATTTAGCCATCTCAAAGCTCCATACAGCTCGAGAAAATAGACCTGCACCGACGAGGTAGAGGAGGCAAGTTGATAGAACGAGAAAGAATTGAAGCCTGGTGCTCGCGCCACCCCTAGAGTCGTAGTCAGTATTAGAAGAATCGTGTACCTGAGAGGGAGGTCTTACTTATACAAGAGGTATCCAACACAGCAGCCAGCGAAGAGACCGACAACGGTGGGCAGAGGAATAGACTTAGCCGAAGCCGTGAAAGATACGCCAGCGACAAAGACAACAGCTTCAATGCCCTCTCGGAGGACAGTGACGAACGGCAGGACGAACATGGCGTACTTCTCAGCGAACTGCTTGAACCAACCCTTTTCGCCAGCCTTGATTGGGGACTCGATAGCCTTTGCCAGCTTCACGCGCCATTTGGACTGCATCTTGCCGATTCGAAGAAGCGCAGCGCCCATGACAGAGATGATGAGAGAAGCAAAGAGACTGAAGGCGCCTTCATAGTAAAATTCATGCTTGTCCCAAGAGTTGCTGCCCACAGTATAGAAGACACCAATAAGAGCGGCTGCCACAACCATACAGATAAAGAACCCAATGCCCGTGCCAAGCCAGACCTAGCGAGATAAATTAGTCTTGTGAAGGAACAGTGGTGTTTCTGGTTGACGTACCTGGCGTCTCAATTGCTTGTACACTTTGACATCGCCATTGGGTCCGTCGAGTGTTTGCTTTAGGAAGGCAAGGAGGACAGAGACGATGATGACTGTCTCCAGGGTCTCTCGAAAGACTACAAGGAAAACGGGAACCGCGAATACGTCAACAGCCATAGTGAATATTGCTCGCAGTTAAGCTACTCAGTTGCCGAAGACAGCGTACGTTAGATAATAGAGTATCTTGGTTAATCTCAGGTACTGATGACAATGGGAGAGAAAGGGATAGAGTAGAAGTATAGAACAGGAAGTGGATGGGTAATTTTGGCTTTTGCGTTACACCTGGTTCCTTCTAGGAACGGAGCAGCTTGTGAACCTCCGAGACCTCACCTGCAGCGGATCAGATAATTGTCCAACTCTCTAAAAGAGCAGGGATCGGAAGACACACGATCTGATTAGCATTATGGTACAACCTTGTAAGCTAGCTAGTGAGTTAGATGAATTGCATTTTTGGGGTGGCACATGGATCTGCAGGATAAAGCTGCGGAATGAGGAAAACTCAGAGAAAAGCCAACAAGCTCGAGTGCCGCAGCGATGCTGGAAAAACAGCCCATGATCGGGCTCCTTTGGGTCGTTGGATGGCTGGTGGCTTGTTGCTAAGTTACATTAGCCTGTTGACACTCGGCAAGGAATTGCCGTAGCGTGGGACGTTGAGTTCTAGGCTAGATCAAGGAGGGGTGAGCTTAATCAATCAATCAGATAACCTTGTGTGCGACATCAGCTTATTTTTCAGGTGTAGGTTATGATATAGAGAAGTAGTCTCTCGTCATGTTTTCGAATGTAGGAACCGCCTGGGAATCCGATGTGTATGTCAGTCGAGATAAGTCCATACTGATATGCCCGAGCTATTAGGACAAATGCGATTAAACGACTGTTTGGCTTTTCCTTTGCACTTCGGAGTAAAATGACCGTAGTTCAAGCTTAGAAGCCCGTCTTGCCTGTCTCGATGACCCCACAATGTGATCTCGACTCTGGCCAAACGACCAATGCCGAGTCAGACCTGCTTGAGCTTGTATAAAGTGTCCGCAACGGCGATCCTGGCTAGTTTCAAGTAAAGCGATAGGTCTCTCGTGGGTACAAGGAGACATCGCGCATCATGCCGTGACAATTTCCATCCCAAGCGAGACAAATTTGGAGTTATCAGATGGATGGATGGGTTCCAAGGCGGCGCCATCCCGTTAGGATGGGTGGCAGCAACGGTTCAGCCGCACCAGAGATGGCCGGATGGGAGCGAGCGGCCGACGGTCAAGGTTGGGGTTATGGTTATGTCATGCTGATTCTCAAGATCAAAGTTATCGTATCAGAAAGATCAGAAGATTATCATTATCTGATCCGAGGCAACCTACTTGAGACAAGCAGGGATAGAAAATATGCCGCAGCTGAAAAGTCTGAGTGGCATGTTCCGTCAAGTAAGTTTTACTCTCACCTGTGATGTTGTTTCGTTCTCGGCAAGACTTTGTGGCTGTCAGACCACTCTCTCTGGTTGCAGGATCCATGGAATGGCTTCTCGACCGGTAAAGGGTCCACTTGAGGATGTGTAGCTACCTGGCTACATACCGAATCTGCTGTGAATTTGTGGCGGTTGTTTCGGCTTTGACGTGCCGTGGGATCCTCTTTTTTGCCAATAATCAACAGGTCTTAGTTTCGAGACGGGGTTTAGCAAGATTTGCAGGGATGGCTTAAGGTTTAGAAGAGAAAGTGTTCTGTCGGTATTTCGAGGAAGAGGCCGATCGCCAAGACGCTTCAGCGGGCTTGATTGCTGTGGGTGACCCGTCTTGGCATGGAATAGGCAGGTCAGGGCAGCAAGACAAGGTAGTTGGACCCTTGAGTGGACTGTAGGGATCGGGAATGTCTGTGCCGAAAGAAGGTGGTACCGTCACTCAGTCAAAGCTAAAACTAGAACTCAATTGCTGCTGGTCGATTCATTTGCCAGGTACTCAAGGAGAATCATGCCTCACAAAAGATTAGCGGCAGAGGAAGAGTGAAAAAACTAACTAGACGAGAGAACCAGGCTCAAAGGTTGCGATTGATAAGATGAAGCTCAGGTGGGGCTACTGCAGCCACGCTCACTAAGCCTCAACAGGGAAGATGCATCTTGGGCAACTGCTCCTACTTACACGGCCAACGACCCAGAATGCTCAATAGTTTCAAGCCTTGTCCAGCCACAATGGAGCAACATCTACTCATCTTATCCATCTGCAGCTTAACCCTGGCCTGTCCAGAGCAATGTCGCGCTCCGATTCCGCACAAGCATGTGGTTCAGCTTTTACCGGTGAGCTGATCAAAAGCTTTAACTAGTTTCATTCTGTCATTCTCCCTCGATTAGCGCCATCATACTCTGTATTGGCTGCTAGATGGGCACTCTGCTGGACAGACTCATGTTTCTCCCATGCAGAGATCAACATGGATCATGGAACTAGCAACAGTTAGTGCAGTAGCTGGATCGTTTCCTTACTTGGGTTCTCGGTAACCGCTACTGACTCTCCTCTCCTCTCCTCTCCTCTTCGTCTTAGTGCAACACAAACCCTGACCTGACCAGTCCAGGATGCCGCAGAACATACCTCTGTTCTCCCACGTAAATTCATGTCATTATCTGGTCATCCCACCAACTTCCGGTTTGGCCTCAGTCCGCTTCCGATTTTATCCATCTAATCTGATCAAACTGATCACAACCTCCCATCCTTTCTTCTTACTTCTCGTGGAGTGTCATAATCTTCTTCCTACAAGTGTTTCATAAGCCCTTATACCTTTATCCCCGAGGCCTTATCCGCCTTATGGTCCCGCCTCACTTCTTTCCTCTTTTTTGATGCCCGTGTTGCGCTCGATTCTGCTTGGTCTCAGGTGACGACTTCTTTCGTATTCAAGATGCGCCCCAAGCTCTTATCAGTCGAGACAGCGCTGTTTCTTGCCCTTCCTCAGCTGGCTTGGGCAGCGACCAGAAAGTTTGACTTCGAGATTGGCTGGGTCAGAGCCAATCCTGATAATGCTTTCGAACGTCCAGTAATTGGAATTAATGGACAATGGCCCATTCCCACTATCGAGGTTGACATTGGCGACCGGGTCATCGTTGATGTGCACAACAACTTAGGAAACCAATCTACCTCGTTGCATTTTCACGGTCTCTTCATGAATGGCAGCACACACATGGATGGCCCTGCTGGTGTCAGCCAATGCCCAATTGTTCCTGGGACCAGC
This sequence comes from Fusarium cf. aywerte, assembly GCA_011034095.1. Classification (NCBI taxonomy): domain Eukaryota; kingdom Fungi; phylum Ascomycota; class Sordariomycetes; order Hypocreales; family Nectriaceae; genus Fusarium; species Fusarium cf. aywerte. The sequence continues at coordinate 60,438 of WETZ01000056.1, forward strand.
TTCACATACAACTTCACTGTAAGAAAAGACAGAAATAATGCTCGGGCACCTGATTGACGTAGCATTTATAGGTTGATCAGCCCGGAACATACTGGTATCACAGTCACACCGCGGCACAATACCCAGATGGTCTACGTGGACCCTTTATCGTCCACGATAAAGACTTCCCGTACCAAAAGAAGTATGATGAAGAGGTTGTCCTGACACTCTCTGATTGGTATCATGATGAGATGAGGTCCCTTATCCCTAAGTTTATGGCCAAGTCGAATCCTTCAGGCGCCGAGCCTGTACCTAACAATGCCCTTATGAACGAAACCACCAACTTTACCATGTCTGTCCAGCCCGAGAAGACATATTTGTTCCGAGTGATTAATGTTGGCGCTTTTGCGGGCCAATACCTCTGGTTCGAGGGACACAAAATGCGCATCGTTGAGGTTGACGGTGTCTATACCGAGGAAGCTGAAGCAGAGATGATCTACATCTCGGCTGCTCAACGCGTCAGTTTTCTGCTTACTACTAAGAAGGACGCTTCCAAAAACTTCCCTATCGTTGCTAGTATGGATACTGTGAGTATAATGCCTCCGAAATGATCACAGTACAGTCCTGACCACATCTTAGACTCTTTTTGACGTCTTGCCACCAGACCTCAACTACAATTCTACCGGTTGGTTGGTCTATGACAAAGAGGTCGCAAACCCAGCTCCAGCTACTGTCGAAACGTTGGATCCGTTCGATGACATGACACTCGTCCCCTACGACAAGATGGAAATTCTTGAAGAACCCGACAAGGAGGTGGTATTTGATGTCAAGATGGAGAACTTGAATGACGGCAAGAACTACGCTTTCTTCAACAATATCACCTATACTGAGGCTAAGGTTCCCACACTCTACACAGCGCTCAGCGCAGGGAAGGATGCTGAAGACGCAACCGTATACGGAACTTACACGCACTCTATTGTTCTCAAGAAGAACGAGGTTGTTCAGCTTGTTGTGAACAACCTCGACTCGGGTCGTCACCCTTTCCATCTTCACGGTCATCAATTCCAGTCTGTTCATCGTTCCGAGGAGGAGGGTGGCATCTGGGCCGATTCCAATGTCACAGAGAAAGACTTGCCAAAAACCCCTATGCGGCGTGATACTCTTGTCATCTACCCCAACGGCAACATCGTCTTGCGCTTCAAGGCGGATAATCCAGGTATGATTCAACCGAGGCCCAAAGATAAGGTCAGAAAGACTAACATATATGTCAGGTGTCTGGCTATTCCATTGTCATATTGAGTGGCACGTCATCTCCGGTCTCATTGCTACTTTTGTTGAAGACCCACTTACCCTTCAAAAAACCATTGAGATCCCAAAGAACCATCTCGATGCATGCGCTGCTGCCGATATGCCCTCAAAGGGTAACGCTGCTGCCAATACAGAAGACTTCCTCGATCTTACTGGCCAGAACAAACCCGCCAAATCCTTACCGCCTGGGTTAGTAGAGCCCCCTTTCATTCTAATCGTATTGTTCACTGACCCTTTGTTGCAGCTTCACACCTCGCGGTATTGTCGCTCTTGTTTTCAGTTGCATTTGCGGAATCCTCGGTGTGACCGTTGTCGCATGGTACGGCTTTTCTGCGCCGGTTGACTCAACCAGCGCCGGTGCCCTCAGCGCTGGCCTCGTCCAGAATGATTCAGGAGTCGTGCACTCCGCTCAGAAGGGTCCTCAAGAGACAGTTACCTCACCATCGGGCGATTCGAGAAGTCACTAGTTGGAGGGACCGCAATTGACTAGTGAGCGCCCAGCCATCTCATTAGGATGGTTATGAATATGGATTATCTATTTGTATATATTAATTTATTCATTATTCGAGCCATCGGGTTCTCGACACTCATGTTTCAGTTTTATGGCCCGAATCTACTATGGTTGTCTTTACAAGGCCTGTCGCTTCTTAAGATGTGAGTGTTGTTAAAGTGGGAAAAGATTACACTCCGAGTATTTGCTTGATCTACAGCGCCCAACTACAGATTCTGGAAAAGAGTCACGAGAACTAGCTTCCTCGATACAATGGCACAGTGGTCCATCTGCAACAAGTTCTTGCAGGTTCAAGAATAGCCTCCATTTGTATGTCACCAGGTGAGTAGCAATAAAAGAGGCACACCAAAGCAAGTTGACAAAAAATCTTTAGTATAAGTGTCGCCCAAGACTAACCTAAAAGTTTTGTCACTATTCCAATTCTTAGATGGGCAGAGATCTTTAGTGTGTCTATGGGTTTTGCGACCCGCCTGGTCACCTCAGCGAAAGTCGACAAAATTGGTTCGAAGCAAGATAAAATTACCAATCCATCGTGTTAAGTCCATCGGGTTCCAAAGCTGATTTCATAGCCTTTTGTTCTTAAGCTTAACTCCCATCCCTATATAGTTACATTACAAGCCAACGAGAACCTCACTCAATGGTGGCCTCTTGATCCTTCGTGACCCTCGCAGGTGGGTTGCAAAATAAACCGCACACCATGAAGGCTCGGCTTGGCTAAGTCGCCTAAAGCTATCCTAAGTTCTTTTGTCATCCCTTATGCTTTAGTATAGTCTCCTTGCTACCACTAGTTAACATCGATATTCTTGTTGACAAATTTGATGTTTGGCGGATGCGATTCCTTCGGGAATCGACAGTATTGTCGTGTGCACATGCCGTTTTGGACATTAGGGCAATGATGGCCATAAATGCAGTCGTCCACATCGCATTCTTGGCCACTTGTACAGGGGTTTTGTCGTGAGAGCATTGCAAGGGCGAGCAAATCATCTTCAGTGGCCTTGTAGTTATGGACGAACGGGCAAATATCTATTCTGCCACATGGTCCACGAAGGTAATGGTTGTTGCAAAGCTTCTCGTTCCCGGCACGTCGCTTGATATTCTCCATAGCCACGAGACTGACCGTCACCGCAGGATCAAGACCACGAGGTCCGGGGCTCCAAGCTGGCTGCGCTGGAGTCTTGTTGGCAGTCTTGCTCTTTACCTGCTTGGGGGGTAGAGGCATGGTAAGTTGAGGGGGTGGAGTAGCGCTCTTTGTGATATTGGCCCAAGAAGAATTTGGGGGTGACAACGATGCAGTACTGGTTGCAGGTGTCAACACAGCTGCCTGCGTTGCTGGTACACCAGCAGTCGCCAACGATTGTGTTTTGACCGGCTGTGTGCGCTGTGTGCTCACTCCCTGAGCTGAAGTCTTATCGGATATGAATTTGGTGGTGCGAAAGATGCCATCCATCTCAATAATGTTTATGAGCTTCTCCATTTCGCGCACGACCGGTGGGCCTCTGATTAAAGACACACACTGTCCGATAATATCATCGTGAACCACCTCTTCAAGAAAAGGGACGTATCCCGAATCATGACCAATACCTAAAAGGATATGCTTGCAATTGTGGTTGCCCAGATGCCAACGTGCCGTTTCTAACAAGGTTAGTCAGGGGAGACTTTATTGCGGATTCAAAGACTATAAATACCTCGAATCTTGGCGTCAGCTCGCTCTTTACCATACCCAACATCAATAAAGTCGAATGATGCCTTGGATTGTGTAAAGCCCAGAGTGAAGTCTCTAAATTGGCCAGGGTTCTCAATGCCGCCATCATTGAACAACGCCTTGCTCAGACCACCAACGTTGGCCACAACGCGACAGATGATCTCTACTGAACCAGCAGATTCTTGACCGCAAAGCTGTGCTACCTTATTTCGCAGCGCACGGGCTGCGCTCTTGCCACCTTCAAGGCCTTGTTTGATAAAATCTTCGTTGAACTTTACTTGGTCAGCCTGCAAGTACTAAATCGTTGATTGGGATGAGCATACCAAAAGACCGTCGCCATCGATCAATATCAAGACGTAAGGGTTGGTATTCTGAAGCCTTTAGCTATTGCGCTGGTGCAGCGTCACGTCAAATTCATCAATGTAGGTACCTTAAGCTCATTATTCTGTTGCACAACCCATTTGACTTGAGATTCGGCATCCTCTAGGCTCTTCTGTAAATCTCTTCTGGTTTTGGTCGCAGCCTTGAGGTCGAGCTCGACTTCTCGCAATCGAGATTGGAGCTTCTCGGTTTCTTGATTTGAGTTGTCCTCTATGGCTTTGCAGTAGATTAGAACATCCTGCTAGTTGGTTAACAATGTTCGGACGAAACCCGCACAACTACACTAAAGCTTAAGGGATGACAGAAAGACTAGCCTAAGGCCTTGACTAAGTCGCCTAAAGCCATCTTAAGCTCTTTTGTCATCCCTTATGCTTTAGTCTAGTTGTGCGGGTTATGTTGCAACCCGCCTGCCACGATGGCAGTTGTGTGCGCATACCTCTAACAATTTGTCCTTGGAAGCTTCGTAGGCCTGGATGTTTGAATAGCGTCGAACAAAGTCGTTAAATGAAGCCGTTGCCATATTGAATGGTAGGTATGCTTCTTCTCTAAGAAGCTAATCGTGAAGAGGTAGGTGGGTGGTGGTTGTGGATTTGCGATCGTTGAGATGAGAAGGTCGAAATTAGTACTGCAGGTGCGCAGTGTGGGTATTATAGGTAGGCAGGCCAGTAGCTGCAGATCGTTGAATGGGTTTCTGTTCGCTTTGGTTTGCTGTGGATGAGCCGATGTGCAGTTGGTGCGCACAGAGGTCAGGTCAGTTATTAGCAGGAAAGAAAGCAGGACCAGCTGGTGGTCTTTGTTCCTTCCGATTGTAGGCTGCACACCCTCTGCTCGCCGTTGGGCTTGAGTGGGTGAAAGCGAAAGTGCACGTTTGGGGGAGATGAGACGAGAAAGAGTGCCCTGGGCGCGTCGCGTTGGCAGGGTACGAATGGAATGGTCCTTTGTGCGCCTCGCGAGATTAGAGAAGGATTAATGTCTGGGTAAGGGAATAAGAAAAAAGAAGCAACGAGAGGAGATGACGTTTGTGCTTTTTTATATTGCCTATGTTTATGATATGAAAGGGTTAAAGTTAGGATTTGGTGGTGGGCGGCCCTTTGTAAAAACTTTTTTTTTCCTGAGGTAGGTAGGTACCTGCACCTGCCTTGCCTTGCCTTCCCTTGTCTCTGTCTAACTCTTACAAAAGCCGAAGCTGGCTCCTCCTTCCCGTCAGTGATGAAAGGTGCTAGCAGGCCCGGCTAGGGGGTGAATAGAAAGGATGACCGCTAAATCTGGGGTGATAGAATCAACTGATCAGTGTATTGCTTGTCATGGTGTGAAGATGACTTGATTATTTCATCTCCCATGTACCAAAAGTCACTTTTTCTTATGCATATTGACCTGGGGACAAGGATCTCAAGCATCAGCCCATGCACAGCTGCAGATCCACAAGCGGAGACGCGCGCCAAAATGTGAAAGACATCTTGAAGCGACAGGGAATCAATCTTAAAATAAAGATGTCAATACTAATGATAATGACTGATCTTTGACACGAGGTTGAAGTGTAACTGAGTAACCTACATATAGAAGATGCTAAGTTTAAATATAACTGACTCCAACTCTCATACTCATATACTCTCTTTTCCTAAATTTAAGATTATCATGGATACCTAATTCTCATTCATTTGTTTGCTTGTTTCCTGGCTGTCAGATCTTTAGATCTTCTAATTCTTCTTAGTGGAGGATTTTGTCCATAACCCACATGACCCCATGCCAATCCAGGCACGATCCACCCCACTATTTCCTGGCCGTTTTGAAAACGCCTTGTCACGGGAGTTTCACTGGGCTTTGGCTGGGCTGGGCTGGACTGGGCTGGTCTGGGCCACTGAGTGAATGGCTGTAAGACAAAAACGAAAATAAAGACACGGCATTTGAACAAAGAAACACTAGAAAAGTCTAAATAAATAAATACATGATATCTCCGACGGGTTTCTGCAAGCCACTCAATCCATTCATCGAAAGCATACGGAGTATCAACAAATAAAAACTCTTTGATTAAAACTGCCGATACTTATCCTAAGCCGCCTCAATCTGACAGGTATGATATTCGACGCCTCTAATCAAACTTAGCTTCCCATCATAAACACTCCTATCACACACTTTTGCATGCATCCAAGTATAAATGCACACAGTATCCGAGTTAGGGACACTTTGTTCACTTCATTTTATTTTAGTCGTATCCATTCGCCACTGCAATCACGGGCAACTAAACAAACCTGTGTCAGTTGTCGAGTCGACTTGGAGTCACAGGCTGGTCGCACAAGAGCCCAACGCTGCAACACACATCGGCTCTTGAGGCTAGCTACTGTAGCCACCAACAGCCCAACCCCAATTCCCTCCTTTGTGCGAGCCTGTCCTCGGGCCTCAGGCTCTCAGCCTGATCATGCTATAGGCTGTCGCCAGATGCATGTTCCGCGTGTCAAAGATATTGCTCGGATCGTTGACGTCCAATCAAATCATGTTTATATCGCCGTACTCGTGCGAGTGCATCGCACAGAACGCCTTGGTAACATGCCATGCCTAGACAAGGCGTGAGGCATGCTGCCTGCGGTAGCATTCAATGTTCCCCCGTTGGTTTGTAGCACAGTGGCTGGTGTTTCGAGACAACAGTGAACTTTGGCATGAATTTAGTCATGGACTGACCAGGTGATATCAGAAGCCTCGACATTTGTACGGTGAAAGATATATCACCAAAGATCGGATATAAATTTGACACATTGACTTACTAATTTGATCTCTTATCCACCTTCACCAATCAACCATTCCGATGACCTGCGAATTGGCTATCGTAGTATCTACCGGTAGTCTGTCTGTCTTACGGCCTCCATAAATACCTGCAGTCCTACTGTTAAGCAGCACATTGGGCTCTGCTACCACCATTAACCTTTAGAACATTCCAGGCCTGCAGGGCGCATATCTCAGCAACAGGGTTATGCGGTATACCAAGCTTGGTTTGTTACCGAGCGAGTCCCCCAATAACTTTTCGGTAGAGAACTCTCCGTTCGAGCATATAGTTTTCGGAAACAAATCTACTATTTGCGACTCTTAGTCCAAATGAAAGTTTGTTTCCGCGTTTTCAGATTGGTCCTCGGAAACTCAACTCGAATTGTCCTAGGATTTAAACAACCAGGGACAAGACTATTCTTCCGACTATCCTCAGCTACCTTGGACAAATTTAGCCATCATACCTGCAAACAGGAAATCGCGGAAAATATAGAGGAAAGTGGTTAGCCATGTTTGAAATTTATCGACCCTATTAGTTATAGTGTTAGACGAAATCAGGGACACCCGCCTCCATCGCGGCTGGAAACTGATTCAGCATCTGCCAAACAGTATCATCTCCCCATCCTCCCCCAAACTGCCATATTGAATCGTCCTGACCATCCGTCAAGGGCAAAGGGAGTGCCGTCATGTCTGGTCCCGCTGTAAGATCATTGTAGACCAAATCGCCAGTAGGAAAGAAAGGCGCCATCGTGTTCAGCTCATCTGCTGATGGGAGCATCCACGCTGAGTCCGAGGTCGCCAGTCCTGAAAGGTCATTATTCCCAAGGGTTGAACTACCCGGCGTAGAGCCTCCGGTCAAAGAGGGCAGTGAGTCTTCTCGAGCCTTCGCCATCGCTCTCCTGAACCGAGCGACGATAGCTCTTAGGACGCCCTGTGCGGACTTTGCGAGCGGATTACGCTCTTGAATCGCAGAGAAGCGTTCAATAGTCCACTGAAAGTGCTCAATCGTCATGTCCGTGTATTCTGCATGCTCTCGAGGGAAAAGAATGTACACAGATGCAAGCAGTACAATGGCATCGAAACTTGCAAAGAAGAGCATAAAGTTCCTCCACGAGTCTGGCGGCAGTCCCTCAAAAGTCACCTTCTGAATTTCGAGTGTCTTAAGACTTGCATGGATAGCTTCTGCTCTGCTCTCGGCGCGATTGAAGATGAACGGCCGGTGTAGAGCCATCTTGCTGAACTCGTGCAAGCTTGCAAAGTAATATCGGTTTGCTGTATACCAATGTGCCTCCGGTAAATGATCCCAACGCGTGTCTGGATTGTCCATACGGAAGGACGACGGCATAGTCTTATCCAGGTCCTGTATACTCTGATGGATTTTGTCAATCTTCTCCGAATCCAATGGGTATGAGCCCCCGACTTCGAGGTTCTGGATAGCTCGCAACGGCCCGCAAAGCTGATAATTCCACATAAGCCTAGTTATAGGTGTAGGGTGATCATCCTCTCCCCGAGGAACAACTGGAGTCTTGTCGCGGTTCCTAGGTATAGGTGCATCGACTGGAGGCGTAGGAAGGGTCTGGTTCCAATCAACCGTTCCTGGGCGTCCGAGAATCATGGCGCAATTCAAGTCCCAAATGGCGAGCAGTATATAAATCCTTCGCCTTCTTTGGATTAGCCATTGGTTTTCCAAGATGCTTTCCACGCTCGAGTTTGCGGGTTTGGGATCCAGGCTATCGCGATGCATCCCCAGATCTTGTGCATCTCGAATCGCTACAGATATTGTATGCCACTGTTCAATGGTTTAACGGTCATTCTCAAAAGAATCTCAAGGGCGACGCACCGCATCCGTGACTTTGGCTGTAAACTTGTGAAATGACGCCCGAAGGAATTGTGCCTGCACAGTTGCCAAGGACAGATGCTTCTTCCCCAAAAGGTCAACAATTGCTTGTCCTGACTCGCTGTATTCCATGGCCAGATCTTCAAAGCGCATACCGCCTGCAAATTTGAGCGAGTCGAAAGTCGGATCTGGTCGCTCTGGCAGGAGAAGTAGCGCGGTTGCGATGATCTGAAAGACAACGGCTGGAAATGCTCGCAATTCAGGGTCTAATCCACGAGGCCCAACATCTGAGAGGACTGAGAATGGTAGAGAATTCCATTCCTCTAATTGAGCGTAGAATATGTCTGGATCGATAGCATAGTACTGCCAGTTGAAGCTATGCAGATACATTTGCACCAGTCTGTCAATGTAATCCCTCGCAGGCAATTGACGTATGATGGATTTGTACTTCTCCTTCAAGGCAAGTTCTCTTCCAGGTGATCCGGTGGTTGATCCCTGAGACTTAGTATACAAATCTGGGGAAGCCTCTTCATCATCAGTTAGTGATTCGATACGTTTGAGGATGCCCATGGTAGATGCTCCATTGTGAGCATATCCCCAGTCGGCAGCCTTAGACGATAGAGGCTCATTGGATTTATTGTCGAGCGAGTCACTAGAGCTAGATGGCGATGGCTCTATCTTTGTCGCTGAGCTCATCGATAGAATTGGCTGGGTTTCTGTGGTCTGGTTGTCATGTTGGCGATGTTGATTATGCTTAGCTGTAGGGGCGCCTGTCTCATAGACGCAACCTGATTCTTTGCTTCGAGATTTGCAATTCCCACACGGTAATTCACGATCACACTGTATAAATCTGTTAGTTCTAAATGCTACTTCTGATTTCAGCAAGTTCGTTCGGGGATTTTATGAAAGCCACGAACCCGCTGCTTTCTTCGATGACATTCAGTGCACGATATGACAATCCGTCTTCTTTTCCTCACAGGACCGTCGCCAGTTTCGTGTGCAGCTGTCATGTCTATTTCGGAAATAAGTTGGAGATAATCGAAGACCCTTGGACGTTATTAATAGCATACGGGTCAAGTATCAGTGTGTCAAGAGGTCAAGATCATAGGTTGGGTATAGAAAAGGGTATGTGTTGTTGATCAATGCTTTGAAAGACGGAAGTCAGCTTTCAGCAGTTCTCTTAAGTCCGAGCTTCCCAAGGAATTGGCATTACCTCCATTGTGGGGTACCATACCTCGAACCTGGACGACTGCCTACCTAATCTGGCATTCAGCCCTGCTACGCCTTGATTGCCTGTGCCGCTTCCAAGCATGCACGCCATTGAAGTAAGAAACTATGCAAGCCGGACTGGGCCAGCACATAAAAACGCTATTGAGACATATGTGGTGTTTGAAACCTTTCAGAGCTATAATACCATATCTCATATCCTCCATCAAGACTGAATCTCATAGAATCGTGACGTTCGTGTATCATGATATGGGCGACGAGATGAAAACCAGGCCTATGCAGTGAGACGGAAGCCTAGTGCTTATGTGATCTCCCCAAATCAGGGATCAGATTCTTATTGTTTTTGTAGGTGAGTTACTTCCATGGCTGCTCCCATGCAGTCATGATGAGGTACTGGTTTTATACCAGACCCCGCTAGATGTCTCAATAACTCCGGTCCAGCATGTCTACCGCGCCAAAAACGACAAGGTCAACCCGACTCGCACATAGAATCGTCCCTCAACGAACGCGTTCTGTGTAAGCCTTCCATGCTGCGGATCGGTATCGCTCAGCCTCCTCCTCGGGGTCGCTCGCCTTGATAATTCCACGTCCAACAATGGCGATATCAGCACCAGCAATGCCAACGATCTTCTGAGGTGTGTTGTATTGCTGGCCCTTGCCATCTCCCTTGATAGCCTCGTTCTCATCTGCACCCTCGGGAGGCAATTGGCAGCCGGGGGTCATGTGGATGAAATCATCGTCGGGTTGTGTGTTGAGACACTCTTGTGAGACAAAACCCATAACAAAGCTCTTGTGTTCCCGCGCGGCCTCTACACAAGCTTGTGTGTATTCCTTGTTCATGAAGTTGCCCTGGCTTGACATTTGTGCTAGGATAAGCAGACCCCTCTCGATAGGGGCCTCGTCGATACCGGCGAATACTGTCTCATCACCCTCAGGAATCGTCTTGACGAGGCGTGGTGAATCGGCCGACTCGTACTGCTGGGTGACGGTGGTGGTAGAGACAATGCTGCCTTTGCGTCCGTTATCGCGGCCAGTTTCGGGTGTGCTCTTTTGGTTCTCGCCGTCTGAGCGTTCACTGTCCTCATCCATTTGACTGGCTGTAGGGGTTCCGATGCTGATAGATGTCTTGACCTCATAGTGGTATCGCTCGAGCCATCGGTTGGCAGCGTTAGCCAGAGATGTAACAGAAGCCTTTCCGGGAACCATGTTCACATTGGTAATGTGTGCCCACTCGATGATGCGCGCAGCACCGCTAGTATACTGCAGCTCGACCGTGTTGCCAATGTCACCGAACTTGCGATCCTCGAAAATGAGGAAGCCATGCTTGCGGGCTAGCGAGGCGAGCTTGGCACCAGTTCCTGTTCGGGGATCGAAGTCCCAGCCGGACACCATATCATAGTGAGTCTTGAGGACGACGATAGAGGGGCCGATTTTGTCGGCGAAGTAGAGGAGTTCGCGAGCGGTTGCGACATCGGCGCTAAGGCAAAGGTTGGAGGCCTTGAGGTCCATAAGCTTGAAGAGATGTCGGCTAAGAGGATGAGACGCTGTCTCAGCTCGGCTGGCGAAGGTCGCCTTGAGGGAAGGATGCGACGACATGATGGGGTTGAAGTTTGGGTATCAAATAGATCAAATAGATAGATATGGGCCAATATCGGAGGTGGATGTGGGATGGTGACGGTACACCAGATAATGTCTAGACCTCAGAGTCGCAAGCAGTTCGCTACCTCGAAATTCGTGCTCGATCAATTCGCCCAGAGGCTCTCAATAAATGAGTTGGCGCAAGTGGCGGTTTGATGGAGGGGAAGCTGGGGAAAATTGAAAAAACGGAGCCAAGAGCCTCGAGTAGGAACGAGGGGTGAAGATCCTATTAGCTTAGCCCGAACGGGTCTTGACGGGTGTTATCTTCCGATATAAGGAGGAATGAGCGATTGAGTAGACGTTGTTAGAGAACAAGTAAATCGTTTGGCGAGGAAGATTTATTGAGGGAGGGAAAGAGTAAATGAGAAATAAAAGAAGAAAAAAAAGAGAGAGAGAGAGAAGGCGGAAGAGGAGGTGAGGAAGGTCAAGTACCGGTCAGTGTTTGGAGAGACGGAGCAGGATATTGGGCCTAAAGAAAGGTCCAGTAAGGTAAAAAGTGAAAAGTGACGATCCACAAGTTACTTGACCCGACCGGCTTACAGTATGAGGCCGCAAGCGACAGACTACAGACAGGACGAGGCTACTGCAGGTAGTGTAGGGGCCCTGAGTTTGACTGAACAGGGACCTTGTATTGGTTATAGTCACTGCCTACCTCCTAGGTAAGGATATCAAATAGTTTAGCTCCCTCTGCAAGCGAAAAGGCTACTGCCGTACTAACTTAGGTAAGAAGAAGCTAAGGTACTTAAAGCCCGAGACTCAGATGCAGGAGGGCAACAGGGATAAAGGATGGGATGCAGGAGAAAAAAAAAGGCAAGACCCGACGTGTCTCTTTTCAAAGTGCCGTGCTGATGTATACTAGGTAGCCTAGCCTAGGACAAACATATCGCACAGATCAGGATCAAGACCAGGACAAGGGTAATTAATTATGACAGAAATTTTGAGGGGAAAGGAGACGATGCAAAGCTTGATATTGACTGCTTTTGCCTTAGCCGGTAACCGGAGGGTGGAATAAACGACGATCTTAAGAGTGTTGAACCAGTCTTGGGGAATGAGCCACAATCAAACAGTAGTGCAGATAGGCGGCATGTAGTATGGTGCAGCAGTGACTAGCCAATCGTTTGATGATTCAAACAGATGCTTTACATTATGAAACCATCGGAACTGATCCGATATATCCATGTATGCTTGACAACACCATTTTGTGTATCGATCCACATCATCCTCCTAGTACATTCACCTTCTTCAACTATCCCCTCAGTCAAGCCAGCATTGAATATACGAGCAGCACAGAATGTCTTTCTCTTGAAAATATTGGTTGGTCTCATGTCAGCGGGGGACTCGAATTGTTATCCCTAGCCCTAGGGCCCGCCGCCTGTTTTCGCAATGACCAAGCCCCATATACACATCCATTTTATACCATCAGAGACAAAGTGACGTGGGTGTCGTGGGGGGCACTAAAAATGAGAGCTAAGAAGCCAAGTCGAGACAAGACAAACTAAGCTTGGATCATGAAAATCGAACGATTCTTGAACGTATGTAACTTAGACCGATGTATCAACTGCCATCTCAATCAAGGCTGACTTGACCTGGACAAGGGCCGAGGTCCAGTCTTGGCTTTGCCCTTTAGCTGCACCCGACCCGACGATCAGGGATCAAACTCAAATCGAGATGATCATTGCTAACACAGGCTTAAATGATCCGTTCAACTAGGTAGACTACAGCCCAGAGGCGGGAGGCTTTTGAATGCCAGAACGGATATGGCACGGCACTGTAGTTCCCTCTCCCTTCCCACCACCTTACCATCTCTACCATCAGTGTCAGCGTTCTGCTTATAACGGGTCCATATCTGGTTCTAGTAATATCCACAAAGGCGGGCTCAACTAGCTGCCGAGCTCAAAGCCTTTGGGTCTGCTACAACGCTGTGTTAGTACAAGATTACAGGTCATCCTCTTGCCATGTTACACGGCATTCAAACTATTGCCGCAAACATCCGTCGCCGTGGGTCATCGGCGGCAGCGACAGCCTAGAGGAAATGGCGAGCTGAGCCAACGAGACAAGCAATCCAGTACGCACAACTAATAACATTTGTAACGTCTGGATCCACTGAGCCTACATGATTTTGCAGTAGCCTGACCGTCTTGAAATGCGCGTTGCCCGCTTGCCTGGTGTCGGCCCTTAGGCTAATGCGTTGCGACAATGACATGACTTGCTGCCAGTCTAGTTAACTTGGAGACAAGACGAGATAACATGACGATGCCGAGACTCTATTTTCTTGGATTTGGTACCTGTCGTATGCATGAAGGTATCTCAACTGGCTAAGAGTGTGGTACGCATCCGACTGGTAGTTATATCCACTAGTAACAGCCCATAACAATATAGGTAGCTTATTATCTACTTTAGTACATATGCCATTACCTTACGGGCCAATGGATATGATCTCTAGCCACGTTTACTCTGTATGGTATGTGTCATTTTCTTCTAATGGATATCGGCCACTTTTGTACAGCACTGCAACGGAGAAACCGGCAGTGAGATGAACTAGCGCCAGACTTGACACGGAGGGTCTTCAATTGCCTGCTGCAAGGCACCGCCGTTCTCGCAACTCCAATCACCATTGATTTCTCGATTTCGTTCCTTATATTATGAGCAACTAAATTCTTACCAGGCGCACGACATTTTAATGATAGTCTAACGACAATCTCTTCGATATGTAAGTAAGGTATTATAACAACATAGGTACCTTGACATGCATAGCTGGAATCCAAAGTCAAAAATCTATCCCACACGAATATCGACAACTTTTCTACATAAAAACCCTTAGTAAGAGCTCGTCTTGCCATTGCTTTTGCCAAGAGCTCCTAATAATGCAGCAGTAAAGCAGTAACTTTACTTCCCCCAGATTCACTAACAACCACATCAAACTCAAGATCAAGCTCGGGGTCCTGCTCTAGACCGTCCCGCGATCGTCACCAGGGTCCCGGGTTTACTGTTCATCCCCTGGACTGGAATTATTGACCTGCCGTTCCAAGCCCCCCTACCCTGGCTGAGACAACCACAAGAAACTTACTTTGAACCCTTGCAGTAGTAGCAGCATAATTGCACTTAAACGCAAGCACTCAAAGTTCTTTAGCCAAAAGCAGAAAGTAGAGAGCAAAAAAGCAAGGGTATTACCTGCCTGCCACGCTACAATACTATAGTATTCATATGGCGTCTCGGCTACGCCGCAGGACTATCCACTCACTCTCCGGCACTCCCGACTCTTCAACGTCGACTACAGCTCCGTATTGATCGGGCAACTTTATTAAGTGCAGCGAACGATTCTTGCAGATTCCATGCCCGAAATATACAGTTGTCCGTTACTGCTTTCTGCGGAGCAATACTACTGGTTCTATGAAGCTATTTAGACTTTGATAATACTCGTCAAAAGGTATTTGTGTAATATCGTAACGAAATTCGCCCATCAACTGAACTCGTTAGATGCTACAGTTATGATATCAGTGACACATCGGATTCGTATCAATTACCGATGACCATTTTGGCTAATTTGAAGCTTAAATTCCTGCATGCTGCGTGCTAGTCTACCGCCACGATCAGGCAACATTTGTTACATTGAGTTTTCTAGCTCAACAGATAGGCCATACCACTTGGCATGCGATCACCAGCAGTTATTTACGGACAGATGAGCCGAGTACTGGAGAATGTTATCCTCACTGAGCTGCAGAATCAGAATCACGGCAATGGCTTGTGTTAGGGTTCCCCTAGGGAAACGCTTCGGCCAAACCATGACGTGTTGCCGTGATATGTCGCGTACGCGGTTTACTTAGACAAGAAGCCAAGATACAATGGCTAATCTTGGCCGGTACATTGAGCTGAGACTCAGCTGAGTATAAGCGACGTTGGAGCTCAGCGCTGTTTCGACTGCTATTTGTGGTGTTTGATGTCAGCTGTCGTTTCAAGACCGCTTTCTGACTATTCATGGTGCACCAATGTCGGAGAATTGTCAGGAAACAGACTTGCGTATCGAAACTTGGGTCATGGCGGTTCTGGAGAGTTTGCGATTCTATCTTCAGAGGGTCAGGTCGCCTCTAAACGAAACAGTTGACTGTCGAATTCTCTATTTTGAGACTGCCCTAACTGTCTCATGCTAACCTGTTTACATTTACATGCCAAGATATGCATAACCTTGAATGAAACCCTGAGGGCATGCAGTCCTGGCCCTCTCAGACAACAAAGAGACATGCAATTCCCGTACGGGAATGCGACCGGATCACGACTTATCCTTACTCCTTCATTGTCTTGCTGTTACAGCCAATATCAGGGTTTTGCTATAATGTATAGTGTTATCCCGTGACCCTGAGCTGTCATGATAACTTTAAACCTATCATAGTTACTGGGCCGCTAACGCACCTCCTACCGGATGATCAGCCTTTTCAATGTCTGTTCTGGGTTTGTCGTCTCTTTAAATGCAAAGGCTAGCTCCGCAAATTGGAGATCTTAATGATTGGTAATAGGAGTCATGATATGCAGCACAAGAACATGTGCTGCAAAATTTCAAGCCGAGGTTGACTTCCTTCTTTGGCGCATATGTAACAATGCAACAATCTTGAATGTTGGAATCACCAGAGGCAAATCATACGTCTTGAGAGTAAGATAGGGAGATGGTGAGTTGTTCTTTGGTAGCTTTTGCAAGGAAGGAAACCGGCCTTGAAAGTGGGGTCCCATCCCTCTTTCCATTTCCTAGGATATGGATGCTGACAATTTGCCATAAGCGGATATCATTTAAGGGGATTTGAGCGCGGCTGGTGTAAATTTGGGGGTGGTCTTGGCCTGGATATGGCGGATGAATGACACGCCTTGTCCGCCAATTTGCACCTAGCCAAGCTCTCAACGGGCCGTGTAGCGTGTCCGAACCTACCGAAGACTCCCCCTGTAATTCGCTTGGCGGGAGCATCTTATCCAAAGAAAAGGGAAAAGAAAGGGAAAGAGAGCCTCTGCGCCTAACTACTACCTAAGCTTACTTTACCTGACCTTACCTTACTGAGTTGAGGTGCCTGCCATTCTGCCGTCATCACACTCTAATGTAATTAACTTAACACTTTGCGTTATCCACAACGACGTGAAGCTCCCTGTTTACGGGTTTCTCTTCTTTTTTTTTTCCTCATCCTCCTCTTTCACATCCACTCCTTTTTTGACATTTTCAACAGTTCTCGATTCGACAAGTTTTCTTCTTTGTCATCCCTCTTCGGCCCCCGACGACCCCATCTCGACAGCAGCTTCAACAGCGCCAGACTGATCCCTGCCCCTTTCGCAGAATCTGCCCGTTATCTCGATCCAGATCCAGGCGCTACATGATAAGCCACACCACCTTGATTGATATCGCGACAACTTGAACAAGAAGCTTAATTAATACAAAACAACGTCCACCTCCACAATGAGCCCACGAACTCGACGACAGGCCGCAAAGGCCCAAAATGCTTCTTCCTCTTCTGATTCCGAGCATGAAGTTAGATCCAACGGCAACGGCGCTGCCCGCGGCGCCGCGGATGCTTCGGACGATGCCCCTCGCGAGAACATCTTTCTCTTCTACCCCAACATTATTGGTATGACGGCCTCAATCGCTTGAAGAAAACGTGGCAGGATGCTAATACATACTGTCCAGGATATGCGCGCATTGTCCTTGCTATCGCGTCTCTATACTATATGCCCCTCCATCCTCGTACTTGCTCGTTCCTCTACAGTGTCTCATGCCTTCTCGATGCCCTTGATGGCTACGCCGCACGTATCTACGAGCAGTCAACTCGCTTTGGTGCCGTCCTCGACATGGTCACCGATCGTTGCACCACCGCCTGTCTCATTGTCTTCCTTTCTTCCGCTTTCCCACGATGGGCTATCGTTTTCCAAGGTTTGATTGCTCTCGACCTTGCTAGCCACTACATGCACATGTACGCTACTCTTGTAGTCTCAGGCAGCAACGCCAGCCACAAGAGCATTGATGAGAGCAAGAACTGGCTACTTCGCCTCTACTACACCAACAAGGTATGTTTCACTAATGATACTACGCCCAAGTGACTTACTAATTATTATCAGGGTGTTCTCTTCGCCCTTTGCGCCCTCAACGAACTTTTCTTCATTGCGCTCTACCTTCTGTGCTTCTCGTCTCCTCTCGTCTCACCCTACCTCATCAAGCCTATCGAGACAGTTGGTGCCGAACTCCAAGCTGGTGCTCAGGTCAACACCTCGATCCTCGCTCAGATCTTCCCTGATCCTTTCAGCCCCGCTGCTCTTGAGCTTGCTCGTGCCAACAAGATGGACTCCACGGTGCCCTGGATCATCGCTGGTATAAGCTTCCCTTTCATGTTCGTGAAGCAGTTCATCAACTGCGTTCAGCTTTACAACGCTAGCCAGGGTCTGGCTGAGATCGATCTTAAGACTCGTCGGGAACAGGGTCTTCCTCGTCCCAAGCCTAAGAAGGCTTAAGTTGGAAGGAGTTTTGGCTTGTGACAGATCCTATCCGACATTCGGTGACGGCTCGAGCACCAGCAAGACCCCAATTTTGTCCAGGTTCTATCCTGGGCTTTACCAACTATCACTATATTTGACTAAGAGACAGCTGGCTTATAGCTGTGTCTGCATAGTCTTTTTCGACTTGTTCTCTGAGAGAGAGCAATTACTAGGGTATACTTAGGTGGGCATTATACGGATTCCTCCTATACTGCATGAGTCGGCGTAAGAGGTGTGGTTTTCAAAGGCTCTGACTCCGGAGGGAAGGAGACTTACTGGGTAAAAGTATTGGGAGAAGCAGCAGCACCATCCTCACAATGATGTGGAGGAACTCTATTGGCTGTGAGAGGTGATAATCGTGGGAATCTTGTTTCACTGGGATTTAGCGGGTGGAAGGTATAGACTTCGTTGTACACTTTTCTCTTTTCTTTACTTTGTTTTTTCGGCCGTCCATTTGTTTTTCTTTTTCTTCATTGGCCTATATTTTGTTAATAGTAGACGAATGTCAATACACTCGCTGGAAATGAATAAGATTCACCATATTGGTTTTGTACTCTTTATATGGCTGTGTTCTGTCAGCCTATGAATGTCACTGACAACTACCGGCTTAATGTCATCAGACAAGACAACAAGGCGTATATTCGATTGTCATTGACTTGGATAGTGGTTATGTGATATAAGAAGAAGGTGCCTGGAACGCTATTGAGTCCCTCGTCCTGGCTGGTAGTATATCCGCTACTAAGAAATACGAAAGTTTTGTAGTGTACCGAGGCTATAAAACGTTTCATTTCTGAAACATCTAATAGGCTTATAGTGTAAATTTCTCGGCTTTTTCCCTACTTTAAATATTGTGCAAAGGGGTAATTATAGATCGACATGTACCAATTGCAGCAGCTTTTACCTTTCTGCAAGTTACCCCACATTGAGGCTCATCCCACATCTCAACTTCATCAAAGTGCCACCTTCCATGTCCCACTTGTACCCCATATCTCTCTCTACCTCACTTGACCTCACCTCGATCATCACCAACTCTTGTCCTTCGACCTCAATTCCCAGCCCATAAGGACTTGGCTTCAGTAATTCATCGTCTTGTTTATCGCAGGACCTTCGGCAAACCTCTCTGCATCCCTTTACCCCTCCTCCTTCAACCCACCAAAACAGCAAAAATGTCCCACCCAAGAATAGAAGAGGTCTCGGACAGCGACTTCGACTCTGACCCAGCCGAGGCCGACATCGATGACTTTGCCGATTCCGATATCATGCGCCGTGTCGAACCCTCCGTACCCAGAACAGCTCCCGCCGCCGCAGCTCCTCCTCATCAGGAGCCCGCCATCGTCCCCGCCGATGCTCCCGTTGGAGGCACCATGCCTGCCTCGGCCGATCGCTCTACCTACGCCGACTTCCAGTGTCTCTACCCTGTCTACTTTGATGCCTCGAGGACCCGCGCCGAGGGTCGTCGTGTGAGCGCTGAACAGGCTGTCAAGGATCCTCTTGCGCGGGAGATCGCAAATGCCTGCTCGCGACTACGACTGCCAACACTATTTGAGCCTGAAAAGGTGCATCCCAAGGACTGGGCTAACCCTGGCCGTGTCAAGGTCGGTCTGAAGAAGTCGCCTGGCCACCCTGTCAAGAACAAGCACCAACTGTACCGTCTTGTCGCCGAGCATCTGCGTGAAAACCCCACGACCGAGGACAGCCCCGGTCTACGTGTCCGCATCGGTGGCCAACTGCAGCCTGAGCCCGGAAAGCCCTACCCCAAGCCTGCTGTGCCGCGAGGATGGAAGATGGGTGAGCTTGTGCCGTATCTGAGCGCTGCCATGACAGGCGGTGGTGTCTCGGAGAATCTGTTCAAGGATATGATGAAGGAGATGCAAGGTGGTGGAGATCCCATGTCGGCTCTTATGGGTGCGCAAGCAGGAGGCGGCGGCGGTGAGGAGAGCAGTGGTGGCGGTAAGAAGAAGAAGGATAAGAAGGGTAAAGGCAAGGCATAGGAGATCATCATTTACAGCATGTAGAGCGGAAGATGCTATAGTCTGGGATGTTAGAGATACCAGGGATCGAGCATGATCACAATATGAACAAAAAGAGGAAACGATTCAAGAATTCAATCGGAAAGCCCCCTATTCATGGGGATGATTTGACAAAAGCTTGCTACCATGTGGATTTGCTATTCGTTCGCTCTGATACGTACAACATCCATCAAAAATATTGAAACCAAGAAATTCACCAACAAAAGGGGTATGTAGTAATTCTAACATCATACAGCCAAACGGCCCTGTAGAGCCTCCCACTCCTGCGACCCCACAATCTGAACATCTCGTCCTGATCCAGGGATGACCTTTCCATCAGCACCAGGCAGCTTGATACGTAGACGAGCTGCTGTGGGTGCCTTCTTTCTTCTCTCGGCATTGGCCGTCTGGCCCTGGAGAACATGGGCCTTCTTAAGGACCGACTCTTGCCAGGCTCCCCAAGCGGCATAATCCTCCATCTGCTTGGCAGCATGATACTGCGGTGTTGATCGAGCAGGCTTCCAAGCAAGCTTGTCTTTAGGCAGGGTAGAGAAGTCGTACATCGATGCTGAGGATGCCATCTTGACGAGCTCGCCGAGAACATCCTTGCCTTCAGTTGTGATCATGTTGCGGCGCTGCTCAGCGACAGAAGTGGGCTTCTTGAGCGGCTCAGCCAACCATTCATACTTGTGCTGCTCTAATGTGCGGGCGCGACGGTTATCTTCACGTAGATATCGGACTGCTGACTGAAGGCTCTCGATGTCCTTCTTGAGAGCATCCATTTCGCGGGCGGTAGCAACAGCACGTTCTTGACCAGCCTTGGCCCCAGCAGCATCGGCACCATCGGCGTAAGCACGGCTATCGCTGGCAATCTTCTTCCACTTGTCACGTTCTGATTCAAGGGCCTTGAGCTCACGGTCTTGCTTCTCAATGTCTTCCTTGAGACTGCCAATTTCCTGTCCGGAAGCCTCAAGCTCTTCTTGCAGCTTGGCAATGCGGTCAATGTTGGCCTGAGCGTCGCGCATTCTGGACTCGAGGGTCTCGATCTTGAGAACAGCAGTGCTGAGATGCTCATCACGCTGGGCAATCGTACGACGAGCCTCGCTGTGTTCTTCCTTGAGGCGACGGAGCTCCTCTTCAGCGTCGACGGGGATGGTCTTAAGAGCCTTGAGCTCTTGAGATCGCAGTCGCCAAGGAGCAGGAGCAACGTCGAACTCTTGGACTTGGTCAAGGTCGGTAGCAAGCGATGCCAGGTCTGAGATTTGCGTAGTGACGGCTCGCAGCTTGGACAGGTATGTGGCGAAGAGATCCGACTCGCTTGAGGTGCTGACAGAAAGAACGGTCTTGTGAACAGCAGATTGAACCTCCGCGTATGTGAAGGGCTCAGTTCGGCCCTCATCGGCGTGGAAGAGATGGTGAAGGCCAAGACCAATTTGTCGTGCTAGATCGGCGAGCTCCTGGGTCGCTTCACAGCATTCGTCAAACGCCTCATTCGTGTCAGGCAACAAAGAGAGAGATCGTGTTCTCAGGTCCTGAAGAGCCCGCACAGCCTTGGCAGCAATGACCTTGGCGCCTCGAGTGTGTGTAATAACCGCCTCAGACTTCTTGGAAAAGTGCTGCGCTAGCTCCTCATCGTCACCCTCAGCAGGGACCACGCGTTGAACGAGGCCTCGAAGGGTGTTGAAGGCAACGGCTGCAGAGTCCAAATGGCTCTGCATGACGTTGGCCTTCATGTGAACATCATCAGCATAGTTGGCCAGGCTGTTGGAGATATGCACCTCTCCCAGGTGAGAAAGAAGGGCGATAGTGCGGTGAAGCTCATCAGCACAGGTCTTCTCTTTCAGATCATCCCTACGTAAGCCATCAATCCAGACATTGAGGGCTCGCTCAACAGGCTCCAGTTCGTGCAAAGCGTTCTGATACTTAGAGAATTGTTCGATGGTACAGTGTGTCATGTCGCTGACGAAGCGATCACACATGCTGGACACCCAGACGAGCTTGTCTGAAGCATCGCAACCAGCAAACACATCGTCCTCGTGTCCGGGATGGGGCTGACCGTTGAGTCGTTCTCGAATGAAGCTGTTGAGGAGGTTCGCCTTAAACGCCACACGGCGGAAGCGAAGCAGAGACAGGACGGAATCCTGGTCCTCCTTGTAGGTGTCAGGGAGGAACAGCTTCACAATCTCCAAGTGCTCCTCGGCTTCTTGGGCCTCCAGTCGTCGAAGCTCAAGATCGATGGTCTTGACCTGGGCCTTTGATGCTGAGATCTGAAGCTTCATGTTGAGGTCCATCATGGCCCGAGATCGGTCGTTGAGCTTCTCTGACTCGCCCTCAGTGACAGCCTGTGAGGCTCTCATATCATCCAAGTCGCTCTGTAGACTCGTGACCAGCTCCCGGAATCGTGAAAGAGTGTACTCCATATCCTCCAATGACTCTTCCTGCTGGCTCGCTCGTCGAGCCTGCTCAGCAATAACACTGTCCTTGAAGTCAAGCTCTTCTTGCATCTCCTTCTCATTCTGCACATGGTTAATCTCAAGCTCATCGTTGATTTCCTTCAGGCTCTCAAGGTCATCAATGACAGCCTTCAGCTCTTCGATCTGCTCGGACATGCTCATGTTTCGCTCTGTCAGATCTTCAATCATATCTTCGGCACCAAGGGCATTGTCGAGTTGTTGACGTAGGTCTTCGACTGCTGTCTCCGACTGTTCAAGCTTCTCCCGGCACACAGAAAACTCTTCCTTCATGGTGTTGAAATCCTTCAGATCTTCCTCTAATCCGGAAATTTGGTCTCTCAGTTCCTCTTCGGACGCCTGAGTAAGATCGCGCAATCGTAAAAGGGCTTCTCGTAATCGTTCGTTTGTTCGTTCCATTTGCAGCCAGCCCGTGCTCGCTCGGTCTTCGGGAGTCATTCCCTTGCTGTATTCTTCGTTCTCTTCCCGCAAAACTTCGACTTCAAGTTCCATCTCTTCTGCCTTCTCCTTGAGAGCATCCAGTTCAGCTCTCAAAACCTCGGCCGTCTCTTCGGCCATCTCTCGGTCGAGAGTTGCCAGTTCTAATATGCTTTCATGCTCTTGCTGGAGCTCTTCGATTGACTCCAGTCGCATTTCCGCTTCTCTCAACAGCTTCTTTAATTCAGCGTTCTCCTGCTGTTGTGGTTGATACTTTTGTTGCAGCTTTTGAATGACGCTTTCGAACTTGTCCCTTTCATTCTGTACTGTTTCGAGTTGCTTCAACTTATCTCGATCCTCAGTTCGTTTGCGTTCTAGCACCTTCAACTTGGCCTTGAGGTCTTCAATTTCGCGACTTGCCGCTGTGCTTGCGGGAGGACGAGCTGCACCAGTGGTACTAGTCGCCGAAGGTTTTCGTGATGTAGGGGGCGTGGATTGCCGCGATGTAGGTCCGGCTGTAAGTTTCTCGAGGGCCTTTGTTCTTGCCTGAACAGGACTTCTGGGTTGAGGTGAGAGAATGTCCCCATTGTCCTTGGGAGGAGGAGAAATAACGTCCTCCCTATCCGATGAGCCCCTTCGTGCTTGGGAATCGACAGATGTCCGTCTGGCAGCGGAACCTGGACGCGAGGCTGGTCGTGGTGGTCCCGTCAATGACACGCGACTACTTGTAGTCCTTGGCGGCACCGCTCCAGGTCTTGATATTGATGAAGATGTAGATGGTTGTCTTGTTGCTCGAGTAGTAGGTGGCGGAGGGCCCATTGACGTACGTCCTCCAACAGAAGCGCGCGGCTTCGCTCCTACAGAGGGGGCACGCGCACCCGATGGTGTCCCTGTCCGAGAGACAGAGGTACTTGAAGTGCCGCTCAGTTGCTTGGTAGGCGACTTTGTGGGCGACTTAGCGAATGTTAGCATTCAACTGGACACCTATACGGCAAAACCTACCCTTGCAAGACTCGTCGGCCGGGTCGCTCTAGGAACCGGACTCGGACTGGGAGCATTCAGACTCTTTCTCCTGCCCAAGCCTGCATCTCCCGCCGCGCTCGACGCCCTCCCGGAAGCTGGGTTGTAGCTACTTGGCCTTGAGGGCTTTCGAGCCGGTGGCTTCGGTGTGGGGGCTTGTGCAATAATTGTAGCCATCACGGGCTTGACAAACATGCCATAGCCCATGGGGCAATCGAAATAACGCTCTCCTTGAACACTGCCATCGTTTTTGCCCGTCTTCTCTTCTAACTCGACGCCGATCCACTCTCCAACCTGAAAGTGTGTAGCTCCAGCGAAGCGGACGATGGCTTTGCGGCCATCGTTGAGCTGGACAGTCTGCCCAGGCTTAAAATCTGGCATTATAATATGTTGTCGAGATCGTAGGGCATCGTGTCGGCGCCGCTATTATGTGAAGTGCTGTCGACGAGGTCGCGATGTCGTTAGCCTTGCTGTTGTTGTTGCGGGTCTGTTATGTACGGTACGGAAGTCTCCTGAGTCGCGTATTAATTAGAGGGGAGCTGTTTACGTAGTGGAGCGGCACTGCCCGTACTTCAGGTCCCTTCCTCAACTCGGGGCGCGTTTACCTTCGGATAAATTGCTTTGGCGGCAATCATTCCCGGCGGTTAGCGTTTAAGTATCTACGTACCGTGCATGCAGGGGTAAACTCTTAATCCACCGGCTTGCAGGGGGGTCACTAACTTCAGCTCTCACTTGTAAGTCGTCGCTTGTAGGACAAAGATTGACAGCATTTCTTTATTCTCAAACTCTGTTGGCTGCTAAACATCTCGTTTAGTTCGACTCATCTCTTCAAGCCCAGATCAAGACAAATAACGACCCACAGAAACCGGTCGTAAACAAACGCTTGAGATTATTGACACCACTAACTCCAATCCCTAGATACTTGAACTCTGCTCGTACTGAGGATGTGATACTAAATAAAGCAAATTGTTGGTTCCCTGTATGACTTCTCAACCTGAGAAACTATGTTGTAATGTCACCAATGTGGTCATAACAATAAGTAATCTCACCAATACCTACCAACTCCAAAACACCATAGCTACCGCGTTGCAATTATCGCGTCTTGTCGCGACTCTCACGGAAGCTCCCTCCTCTTACCCACTCAACCACTTCGAAAGCTACTCGTCGCTCGGTAGCCTCATCCAAGTCCTTGCCGACAGCGATTCTAACAACCATAAGCCCTTCCCGTAAATCGACTGTTCCAAGTTTGGCAATCTCGTCTTCCAAACTAGGCTTCACATACACAACAAGGTCAGGACCTACAGTGCCACGCCAGAGAGTCGCCATCCACTGCCAATGGTCGACAGGTGCATATGCGTCAGAGATGGGCACTGAACAAGCAAATTTGTCTGAAAGGGTGAGACTGAACCCCTCCTTGATCAGTGCCACAGGTGTCTTTGTCTTCGCGCCGTCGTCTCGACTGCCCTTGGAAGCATTGTCCTCCTCTACAGATCCACGTCGAGAAATCGGTGACGTGGAGTCTCTCTCCCTCTTGGATCCGGGCACTGACTCAGTTTGGCTGGTAATGTGCTTTACCATTTCGCGTGACTTTTTGTGCCAGTGGATCATAGTTTCGAAGCATGATGAGAATTGGTTGCTGGGTTCGGGCGTTTCTTCTTCACCGTGAGAGTCCCGTCGCTCACTGTTTGACTCGCCATCCGGCTCCTTGCCCCATGTCTTGAGCGCCACTTCGTTGGATAGCAGAAGGGATCTCTCAATTAGGGTACCAACTTGCTTTAACATTCGCGGCTTTGGTCCCTCGATTGCAATCACAGCGCCTCGCTTCTCTGCTCCCTTGCTACCAGGTTCGATAGCGCCGATTGCGGTATGGTTGATCTTAGCGAGGACCGACAGCTTTCTGAGAAATGGGATAGACATAACCATAGCCTCCACACTTCTTGCTTGGGGATCCCGAGGGTTTGAGATCCCGAGTCCAGTAACTGGAGTCTGCAGCTGGCGAATATCCACTTCAGGGGCTGTGGTAGGCGACATTGGACCAGCAGTCTGCAGAGGAGGGAGTCGCAAAGACTCATCGTAGGGGTTTCGGCCACGGCGTTCTTGATCAGGCCATGGTCCTCCAGTTGCAGGTCGCGGAGGAGGAGGCATTGGACCAGACTTTGATCGAGTAAAGTGCGGCTCGGGGAGAGGACTAACGGGGTATGGTCGTGGAGGAGCCGAGCCCATCGACATAGCTCGCGCTCCAGGTGAGGATATGGGATGGTAACCACCATTTGAGTTGAAGCGACGCCGCTTCATCTCTGGAGTGTCAGGTTCATAGTCCTCCACGTCTCGATAACTGGGTCGTTGTAAAGGAAGGCGCTGTCTCATAATAGGCAAGTTTCCATAACTTCCACGGCGAGCCGCCTCTGCTTCCTCACCTCGCAAATTCGGCGCATATGGGTATTGGATAGCCCTGTCTTCTGCTGTTGA
Source organism: Fusarium cf. aywerte (assembly GCA_011034095.1). Taxonomy (NCBI): domain Eukaryota; kingdom Fungi; phylum Ascomycota; class Sordariomycetes; order Hypocreales; family Nectriaceae; genus Fusarium; species Fusarium cf. aywerte. The sequence goes on from WETZ01000056.1 coordinate 86,665, forward strand.
TGGCGTGGGAAACGGAGTAGAAGGGGTTTGGGGGGTTGCAATGCAACGCAGATTACACTTGGGGCATCGTCCAGAGTCATCTGCTGACAAAGAGCCAGATCTGAGCCCTTGAGCCTTATTTCCACGTCTAGGTTGATAACGATAATCAGGATACTGTCTTTGATGGCGTTGCTTTTCTTCGTCTGCTAAACTTTTCCAGTTGTCTTTGACTTCTTGGGGCTCGTCTTTCCACTGTTCCCCGATGATCTTTGAAATATCAGGGTTAGAAAGATTAGGATTTCGAGCGACAACCTGAGCTTGATGATGTTGACGATATAATATGAATGCTATACATGTCGTGTTAGCGAAGGGAAACTATGTATATGCAGGCCGATGTTGTTCAGAGAGGGGCGCTGCCACTATCCACAAACTCCATATAGTCGATACCGTGATGACGGTATCAAGCCAACAAAGAAAGATGCAACTCACCATTTCTAGGTCTAGGGATTTTAGGCGCTGGAGTGCAGAGACAAATATCTCTTGTTCCTTCGCTGCTGGTCATGCTTGTAGGCGTGCTCAACTTGAGCCTCTCAAGTCGACCGTAACTTGCATCAGCAGTGTTGATGGAAGCAGCACGTTTTCTACCCAGGCCAGAAGTGCGAGGACTAGGTGAGTCTGGAGTATCAGGCAAGGCACGAAAGGCCCGGGGTCTGCCGTAGTCATCGGAGTCCATGGGGGAGGAGTGGGCCGGGGTCATGGCCTGGGAGGGCGTAACCAAAGAGATGACCTGTGTCATTTTTGCTTTCTTTGGGGCTGGATATGACAAACGAACGGGAAGAAAAATACCTGCTGATGGGTGATATGTCGACCTTGTATCCTGGTCGTAGTGATGTCGAACAAGAAAGCTGATATAAAATGAGATGAGACGAAACGAGAGTTGATAACGAGCGGATAGCCTCAAGCAGAGGACAGATTATAAGAAGTGATGAGGCAAAAGCCTCGGGCGATATAATGATGATTTTTGACCAAGAAGATAATTTTGTCTTCTTTTTTTCCCTCTTTTGCTCAAAGAAGATGGGTATTTCTCGTTGTGTTGGGTGCACCGTCTGTGCAGTGCCAAGTCTTTGTGTGTTAACGGCAGCCCATTCAGTAGCCTCCAGAGAACAATGAAACTGTACCAGTGTTTTTCTCTGGATTCCTTTCACAGCCTAAACTGGGAAATTAGGCGCATTTCCATTATCGTCTGCTCTTTGATCTGTCTGTTCTCCTCTTCTCTTCTTTTCTTATCACTTCACAGCCCTTCTCTTTGCGTCAACTCTCTGTTTTCTTTCTTCGTTTGATCCAAGCTCTCCCACGGTGTTCCCTCTACCAATATCAAAGACAGATTAAGTGTTCTGATGAGTCGGGGGTCATTTAGAGTGAATAGCGGATAATACCCCTACATATCCCGGTACTCTGCTGTTTGGGTTGAAGCTTGGTCCTGCGTTTGATCTGTCGGCAACTCTCCACAGCCACTCATCCACTAGGAAGCATACAGCGGCAGCAGGGGACAAGGAATCTGCCACAGTCGGGTGCAATACCTAGTAGAGCAGGACGAAAGAGAGCCGGGGTCTATTAGTGAGAGAAAGAAAGTGAATGTGCGAGTGTGAATGTGAGTGTGAATGTGATAGGACCCAACGAAACGGAACGGAAGACAAGAAACACGCACAAAGGGGACCATAGCCCACGGACTTTGCCATGATATATCACCTTTTCTCCCTTTTCTCCCTGGTCTATCTTTTTGTCTTCTTATGAGAAGCACGTCCACTCATTATGATGTGAGTGAATACCGTCCACCAAGATGGTCCGGGCACTCACTCGCTTTCTCACCCCTTGTTTAAGCCCAGCCTCTTTTCAATCCGCAACAATGCTATGATATTCTTGTTAACCTGTGCTATGCTATGCTATGCAATGTCGGAATGTGGACTATGTCTGGTCTTGGTTTGGAGCTGGAATGCTTATGTAGGGACTGAAACAGAGACAATGTCGTCGCCGAAATTGGCACACAAGTCTATATGGTGCACGTGATGGGCAAACTGATGTCCCCCCTTGTATCTAACCCGATACAGAATACGGACCAACAATCCAGGCTTGGAGACGGCAGCTGAAATGAGATGGGACTGGTGACGCAGGATTGCTGTAGGTGTATTCTCTAATCCGATACGGCATCTTCCTTGGCCTGCGTTGAAAGATCAAAGAGCTTGTGGGAGGGGGCCACTTTGTTGTTTAGTCTGGCTCTAGGTCTAGATCTAGGATTAGCATATCATGGCATAATGGGCTGACAATACAAGGGAGACTTGCTCAAAGGGAGCTAAACTAAGGCAGGGATTTGCAAATGGCATTCTTGTAACGATATAGTCAATGTGAGCCAGCCCGACGCCAAACCTCTGTAGTAGTATTCCGTGGTTCCCTATCAAGTACACAATAGCTAGAGGTCAGGTGTTTTCCCGTCTACCAGTAGCCCCTTTAAAAATAGTAATTATGACACGTCTTCCCTCACACCCAGCGCCTTCTAGTCCGAAAATTCAGCTTCCTCCGACTTCACGGCAATCTCCATTTCACGAGAGGTATCCCCGTCCGGCCTCGCTGCTGAGAAGGGCGGCGCTTCGGCGAGCATCGAGGAACAGGTCCTCACACTCCGCAACGTCCTGAACGTCGATTTGCGAGCGGCCGTTGGCCTTGGCAAGAATGCTGTTTCTTCAGTGTCAGCCGTCATGTCTCAGATCAGAGCTCAGGGTCTCCCCTTTCGCCACAATAATTTAGACTTACCTTGCGGGGGTCAGGAGCTGTAGACAATACCGCAGACTGATGCGGACACCGTGTTCCGAGATTTTGTCAATGGCAGCATCTGACACTGAGACGCCCTCGGTTGAAGATCGTATCCGTACAATACGCTTAATTTCGTCGGCCTCGTAGGGCGTTGTGGGGATGATGAGCATGCGCGCAAGAAAGTCGGTGGGGATTCCGTGGGCTGCGACAATGTCGTCAGTGCCTCTGATGGTGCACATTCCCCGGTTGGAAGCCAAGACCACGATGGGAGCGATGGGCGATTCGAGGGCTCTGTTAAGGTAGGTGAAGCACTCCACGTCGAGCATGTGTGCCTATCAAGCATACCGGTTAGTTATACAGTTCCTGGCTCTATGAGAAAAGAGATGGGGGTGTTACCTCATCAATAAACAAAACACCAGGCACAAGTTCAGCCACGCCCTGATCGATATACTTGCTGACCACTTTGTTGATCTCGCCACGCAGTTTGTCCGTGATTTCCGTCATCTTCGGCTTCATCAGCTGGCCCATCATGCTCATAATATCCTGGCCACCTTGAGGACGGGCATTGGCCACGTCCAAGTCGTGTAGTGTGACATCCTGTACGATTTCCTTCTTCTTGTGCACCTCACCCTTGGGAATAGGTACATACTCCTCAGCCTCGAGATCGAATTCTGTGGCGTAGGCGTCAGATCGACCGACTCGTTTGCAGGCGCCGGTGTTCGCTTCGATATAGATAACATCGCCGACTGTGACTCTCTCCTTCTGGATCGCCTCGTAAATACTAGGGTCGAGGCGAAGCTTCTTCTGTCCCTTTGCGCTCTTGAGCCCGATCAGCAGCGTGCTGATGGTCTTGCCGTAGCCGCCTAGAGGATTTTCAGCCTCCTCGGGTGTGAGTTCTGTGACCTCTCCTTCGTAAACCTCTTTCGTCTCTCGGACCTTGAGACCGATGGCTCTGCGGAAGTTCTCCATCAACATTTCGGTCTTCTTCACTTCGGTCGAGTAGATTTCGCTGCCAACGATGGGGCAAAATGGGATCTTGGTACCCAACTCTTGGCTGATGGCGAGCGCCAGGGCTGTCTTTCCAGTTCCGGGCCCTCCTGCAAGTAGAACACCTCGGCCGGCCATTTTCTGAGCTCGAATCAAGTCCACCACAACACCGCAGGACTAAATACAGATATGTAAGCATTGATTAGTGAAAATCGTGCATTTTGATCCTTACCTCGCGCGCGCCTACTTGGCCAACAAAACCGGACGCTTGCTTCTCTGCATATCCATCGGGTTTCAAGCCCAATCCCTTGATGTGAGTATGAGCAGCTGTGCGGTTGTCTCGCTTGTTGCCCTTGACCTCGCTGATTTGGACCATGGTGCCGACGGATGTCGAATCGATCGGCAGCTGTGTATTATGATGTCGGTTTTTTCGGCGCGGTGATTCGACTCGTAATAAGATGATTTTCTCGTGGGGTGGTTGAGTATGATGGTGATGGTTGGTGTCGCGAAAGCTTCTAAATATTTGCGACTGAAGCTGAGCCAACGAGCAGCTCTCCATACCAGGCGCGAGAACGCGCTATGACAGTCACGTGTGAGCACATGAATTGCCTACCCTGCAGCCACCTCCAATCGTAGTTGTGGTCATGATTTTGGTTTGAACCGTTTGTATTATGACCAAGTTAATAATTTCTATACTATAAATAAATCCTGAATGTAAGCTTTGTTGTTTTTCTTCCTTTCCAAGTCTTGATACGCTTTTCCAATATTGTAGTACTTGATATCAGATACACTGTCCCTTACACCCTTGACTTAAGTACTGTTTGTTTTTGATCATGATAGCAAAAAACGATCCACCGTCTTGAGTCAAACAGATGATATACTGAAATTCAAATTGTAAAGAGACTTTCCTCCTATACTTGTGTTCCGGTTCTGGACAGATCATGGTGGTTTGGTGCCAAACCACGTTGAGCGTGCGAAGCATGTGGGTGAAGTCATTCCCATGATGAAGATTCTAACCGACGTTGCTATATGCCTGCCACATACCAGAGCTTTACCAATTATCTTTGGGATAAGACTAAAAGATGCCAGAAAACCTAAAATGACGTTTCGTAATGAAATTGTGGTTCAAGGACTCACCGGCTTAATTCAACCTGCCGTATTACTACAAATGTATCACAGTTCTCGACTTTCAGATGTCATTTGTCTACTAAGGTAGGGTGGTGGTAGCCCACGTAATCTGTCAGGAACGGGGACCAAGCTACCGCCTCGCTCCACTATGCTTAGTACTTTGAGGTACTTTGCTCAGGGCCCATCTACCGTGCTTTAGAAGGTATCTACCGGAACCTCTAACTGGCAGCGGGACACTTTTGGTGGTTACGCCTCTCAAATGACGCTTGACAAAGCGCACTTAGGCTGCGACAATGGTAATGCGCTGGTCTTGAAATGATCTGTCCCCTTATGAGCCAAGCTACGAATTATCATTTCTCAACGAACAAACACCAGCTGTACGAAAAATAGCAGAACTTCGATCTAGTTTCTACTGTTTCTGAAAGCCATCGACTACACGAGTTCGCCGGACGGACAATAGACCCGTGGAACCTTTTGCGACTCTGACCCTTAAATGCGACACTGATAACAGATTCCATTCATACCAAAGATCGACGACATCCAACGACACAGGGACAAATAATAGAGACACAGTTCACATTTTCAAACTCAATAACAAGAACGAAGTAACTGAGTGGTAAAGAACGACGAATCCGACCACAAAGAAAACTGCAGCACTGTTACATCACCGCCACAGCATGTCTGCGGAGCACTGCTAGCTTTGCATCTCCCATACCTCACCAAATCCACAAAACACCTGTCTGTACCTCCTCATCACCAGGAGCATAGTCAGGGATGCCGCCCTCACAACAATATCGACCTTCCGACCCACCCGATTCCCCTGCGAATGACTCCGATTCCGATCTCGACCTAGATATTCAGGAGCTCGATCCAATATCAACTACGCCAGCCCCAAGGGCTAACAACGAGCGTCCTTCGACAGAGCCCGAGACTTCGCGGATAGCGCTGCGAAATCTGCGTATGGGTGGAGTACGGCGTGCTGGAAAGAGGAATCGGGGGTACGGCGACCTCGGCCGGGATAGAGATGAAAACGACGAGCACTCGCAGGCATTGTTAGGAGACCACAACAGCAGCACGCCTCGATGGTCAGAAGGAAGCGGCAACGAAGATGATCAACCATTACTTGGAGGCCAGCCTTCGCAGGGCCGGAGGTCTATGAACTCGGACAGAGTCTCTTCACGATTGCGACTACCTAGCTTCATGTCGAATTCTAAGAAATCAGACCCGAATGATGCAGAGGACCGAGAAGACGACGACCCGTCTTCGTCCCGGCATGTTGCTGTGGGCTCAACTCAGCCCGTACGTTTTCCGAACAACATCATCTCAAACGCCAAGTACACTGCCTTGACATTCCTACCCATTACCCTCTACAACGAATTTTCCTTCTTCTTCAACATGTACTTTCTTCTCGTGGCGCTATCGCAGGCGATACCCGCCCTGAGAATCGGTTATCTGCTCACATACATTGCCCCACTGGCATTCGTGTTGTGTATTACTATGGGAAAAGAGGCGTTTGACGACATTGCACGGCGGCGAAGAGATACTGAAGCCAACTCGGAGGAATACAAAGTCATTGTGTTCCAGGATGCTGATTTAACACACGCCCCAGTGCGTCAGAGAAAGCTACTCAAATCAGAAGTACTGCAGAAGCATTCAAGAAAGAAGTCAAAGGGAGCACGAGAGAACCTCTCGGATATCTTGGAAGAAGAAAATGTTGAGGCGCCGCCCCCATCTTCACGAGCCATTGAGGTCAGCCGCAAGTCTAAGGACCTAAAGGTTGGCGATGTCCTCAAACTCACAAAAGGCCAACGTGTGCCTGCTGATGTTGTCATTTTAAAATGTTTATCTTCTGAAGCGCCTGCGCCTGCGCCTGCACCAATTCCAGAGGAGCCCGAGGAGGAAGAGACCCTGTTAGCCTTTGACGGCGAGGAGCCACGAGGAAAAGGGAAACAGCCTGCAGAAGCGGCTCCAGAACAAGAGGCAGAGAGTGGGCCAGGAGGTGAAACCTTTATCAGAACCGATCAGCTAGATGGTGAGACGGACTGGAAGCTTCGACTTGCCTCGCCCCTTACACAAAATCTACCCACTGAAGAGTTTGTCCGTCTTCGTGTTACTGGCGGAAAGCCGGACAGAAAGGTCAATGAGTTTCTTGGTACGATTGAGCTGGTCGAGTCTCGAAAGGATGCATTGGCACACCATGCGACAATAGGGGAGTCTGATGCAGCTCATACGGCGGCCCTATCGATCGACAACACGGCATGGGCTAACACTGTCATCGCCTCCCAAGCTACTACCCTGGCTGTTATCATGTACACTGGCCCTCAGACACGTTCAGCTCTCTCCACAGCCCCTTCCCGATCCAAGACTGGCTTGCTGGAATATGAGATCAATTCGTTGACCAAGATCCTGTGTGCATTGACATTGGCTCTCTCTATAATTCTTGTCGCGCTTGAAGGTTTCGGAAATACCAAAGACAATGTTTGGTACGTCAAGATCATGCGATTCTTGGTTCTGTTCTCTACTATTGTTCCTATTAGTCTTCGAGTCAACCTCGACATGGGCAAGAGCGCATATTCTTGGTTTATTCAACGTGACCCTGGTATGCCTGGGGCAGTTGTTCGAACAAGTACCATTCCTGAAGATCTTGGTCGTATTGAATACCTACTCAGTGATAAGACTGGCACACTGACCCAAAACGAAATGGAGATGAAGAAAATACACGTTGGAACAGTTTCCTACGCCAATGAGGCCATGGATGAAGTCTCGGCGTATGTCAAACAAGGATTTTATGTTCCGCCGTCGACAGACCCCGTTTTCCAGAACATGCTCATCACCCCTTCATCTACGTATTCCAGCGCGACAAATATGGGAACGACACGTACAAGACGAGAAATCGGCACTCGAGTTCGTGACGTCGTACTTGCTCTCGCTCTCTGTCATAACGTCACACCTACAGTTGATATCGAGGATGGTAAGGAAGTTACTGGATATCAAGCATCTTCACCTGATGAGATTGCCATTGTCAAATGGACCGAATCGGTGGGTTTGAGATTGGTGTATCGTGACCGGAAGAGCATGGTATTGGAATACACCAACAACAAGAGACCAGTGGTCCGGGTGCGAATTCTCGATGTATTCCCCTTTACTTCTGAAGGCAAACGAATGGGTATCATCGTCCACTTCCACGAGGACGCCATCGTTAAGAACCCGAGCCTGTCAAGTGGCGAGATCTGGTTCTTCCAGAAGGGTGCGGACACAGTAATGAGCTCTATTGTTGCAGCAAACGATTGGCTCGATGAAGAGACTGCTAATATGGCACGCGAAGGATTGCGTACGCTTGTTGTTGGCCGTAAGAAACTCTCATACGACCAGTACAAAGAATTCTCTGCTCGATACCAAACAGCATCGCTTTCTATCAGTGCACGTGATGCCGGTATGCAACGTGTGGTTTCTCACTATCTCGAAAACGATCTGGAACTTATCGGAGTTACCGGTGTAGAGGACAAACTCCAGAAAGACGTCAAACCCTCTTTGGAGCTACTTCGCAATGCTGGTATCAAGATCTGGATGTTGACTGGTGACAAGGTAGAGACTGCTCGATGTGTAGCGGTCAGCTCCAAGCTGGTGGCTCGTGGCCAGTACATCTATACGGTTTCGAAGCTCAAGAAAAAGGATAATGCCCAAGAACATCTTGACTTTCTCCGAAGCAAGACGGATGCTTGCCTCCTCGTGGATGGTGAGAGTTTGGCGCTCTTGCTGACGCACTTCCGCATCGAATTTATCTCTATCGCTGTCCAACTGCCCACTGTTGTTGCCTGCCGTTGCTCGCCAAACCAAAAGGCCGAGGTGGCCAAGCTCATCCGTGAGTACACCAAGAAGCGTGTATGCTGTATTGGTGATGGTGGCAATGATGTCTCCATGATTCAAGCTGCCGATGTTGGTGTTGGTATTGTTGGCAAGGAAGGTCGCCAGGCCAGTTTGGCTGCCGACTTTTCGATTGAGCAGTTTTGTCATCTAGTCAAGCTCTTGGTCTGGCATGGTCGTAACAGTTATAAGCGAAGCGCTAAGCTTGCGCAGTTTGTTATTCATCGTGGTCTGATCATTGCTGTCTGCCAGACTATGTATAGTATTGCCATCAAGTTTGAGCCTGAGGGTCTGTACAAGGTAAGTTCCATTTTGCCCAGTTGTTCTGTCCCATAACTGACATCTGTAGGATTGGCTTCTTGTCGGCTATGCTACTGTTTACACTGCTGCCCCTGTTCTGTCGCTTGTGCTAGATAAAGATGTTGACGAAAATCTCGCCAACCTTTATCCTGAGCTTTACAAGGAACTCACAACCGGGCGATCCCTCTCATATAGAACCTTCTTCGTTTGGGTGTTGGTATCCATCTACCAAGGTGGCATGATCCAAGGCTTATCACAGATTCTCACCGAAGTCGATGGTCCTAAGATGGTTGCCGTCAGTTATACCGTTCTGGTCCTCAACGAACTTCTTATGGTGGCCATCGAAATTACTACCTGGCATCCCATCATGATCATCAGCATTATTGGCACTTTTCTTTTGTACATTGGTTCCATACCGTTCTTAGGCGGATACTTCGACCTTGAATTCTTGATAACTTGGTAGGTTGTCTTTTTCTAATTCAGTTGCAGTTTGCTAACATTGTTTCAGGGGATTCGTTTGGCGTGTGTTAGCCATCGGCGCAGTTTCACTGATCCCACCGTACGCAGGCAAGTTGATTAGGAGAACAATGAAGCCGCCGTCATATAGGAAGGTTCAAAATCATTAAGTGGTCATATCATGAGCTCGGAGTTTTGTACTGGCGTTGGATGATCACGTAGATGGCACCACTGTTGCTACTAGTATTACAGGTTTTACAGGTTTTATTTGTACTATCCATAGATGATGTCTATACCTCTTTATGAGTGTTTCCAGTTTTACAAGATATTATACATGTTGACTTTTGCAGTGATCACATCTTGAGAACTAACCAGTCCTTTGCTAAAGACGGGTTCTGCCTTTGCAAGGAGCCAGCCACTCCCGCAATTGGTCCCTGTGTTTGCTGTCCGCCTAGCCAAATCTTAGGTCCGGCATAATGCTCGATGAAGCCGTCTGGACCAGAAACAATAAACAAGTTCTTTCCCGGTGTTGTGCCCTTAGACGGTTTGCACACACAGCCAGGTCCTTCAGGTAGAGCGAACTCAGAGGCATGGACATGCATCGCTTGGTCGTGGAATCGGCAGCCCGCGTTGAACGAAGCCGCAGTCCCAGGTGAAGCTATAATGGCGTTGTTGATGTCCTTGCCCTGAAAACGAGTTCCCTCCTCGTCAACAACGACCTGGATTCTTAGACGATCACCGTAAGTTATCTTAAGATCCTGCAAACGCTTGGCTACAGGACTGGGGTTTTCGACTTCAAGACCCAATGGTGTAGGCTTCTTCTCCTGCCAGAATTTCCAAGATGATTGGCGTGGGGGAGCACCGTTCTGCACCTCCCCCCGCTTCCTCACAGCCCAGAGCAAATCAACGCGTGACTTCTCGTTCGCTTCTAGCACTGCCTTTGCTGCTTGGATGCCAGGAACAACACCCGTTCCACCAGCGAGAAAGACAAGGCGTGAATGCTCACCGAGTCGCTCAGCAAGCTCAAAGCCTACATGAGGACCGCGCAGGAAAACATCATCGCCAACTCGTCTCCGACCTAGATAATTTGACATTTCTCCGTCACCAACAGTGCGGATATAGAAACGTAGCGCACCATCCGTAGGATCCTCGCTAGACAGCGGCGGAAGAGGCGTATAGTGTCGTGAGATCTGTACCTCGGGCTGCTTGAACTCGACGGACCAGAGAGGATTCTTCCATCGATTATCTGAAGGGTTTAGATAAGGTAAAGAAGGATTTGGTGTGCGAGGCACGGCCGTGATGACGAATGAGGTTGGTGAGATAGCCTCCCGGGCTGTGATAGCGTAGGGGACGAATGTTATGTCATTAAGAGTATCTGGCCGAGACGGTGGTGTAAGGAGATAGTAGCCACCGCTCACAAGGACTATTCCAACGACTATTAACGAGGGGAATATTCGTGCTTGAAGAGGTGCGGAAAAGTCTGGTTTGTGAGAGGCGTGCCGTTGGGCTGATGAGACTGATTGGGTTGGTGATGATGTTTTGAGCGTCCTGGCGTGTATAGTTGTTGGCCGAGTATGCAATTGGCCGCATTGGGTGAGAATCCTCGGATTATAAGTTCCAGCTCGTGGTAAACTTGGTATTATCCTTATAGGTCTCATCATTTTGATTGCTGATTAAGAGCCTGGGGTTAATCTCGGAGGTTTTGCACGCTGTCAAAAGATAATATCCAGGTCCAAAAAAAAAAAACGGAAGTTAAATACGCGATGAGATAGGCATATGTTTTTGATAAGGCTGATTAATTCATGTGGTTGACCTTTCGTCGAGTATCAATACGTTCCTCGAGATTCTTGTTACAGAAAGTCAAGATGAAATTCCTCGCTGGGTCACGTGGGCCCTTGAACCACCTCGATTGATGGACATCGTCATGAATGAACATAACTCTCGGATCAAATTTAAAGGCAGGTGTCCTATGTATTTTTCAATTAAAACAACAATACGGAACTCATTATTCTTAACGGAAATCTGAAGTATTATGCGATAATTGCAACCAAGCTCGCTGCTGTTATTTATTTTATAGACTTTCAATAGGTGCCTAACCCTTCTAATATTATTAATGATATTAACAATAACTTTAACTCCCCGGCAGGTTAAAATTCTCAACCCATTAACTCAATAGAAGTTACATACGGCAACTGAACTTTAACTAAGATAAAATAAATGTGACTTACAGCTGCTGTGTGTACAACAGCTGGTTCTTCCTCCTTCATTCCCCAACCAGTTCAACCCGACTAGCCCGACTAGCCTAAAGCAACACTTAACAATCGACCCTTGCAACTACCCGTCCGTCGGTCAATCGATCAGGCAAGAAAGTAAGACTAATTCGCCGAACGTACCAAGTTACTTCGCTGCTGCTATAATCCTCGGCGAAAGATGGGTTCCAAGGACTCAGATACGCTGGGTCGATGTAGTAACCCTATTTGTCAAAGCAAGATCCCTGGGAATCCAGCGTTTTACAGGTTCATTGAAAATATAAGACAAGACATCTAGCGCTGTCTTATCTGCGACTGGGCGTGGTCACCTTTCGGCCTTGAGGTTCCTGAAGGATTAGAAAAGGACTTTAAACTCGATACTGATACCGATCCGAAGCCCATTACTCACCATCGCTTCAATGCCATAAGCTGCGATACCTGTGGCCATTATGCTACCCCTTATATGTGGACGCCTACAGAAGACAAGAGCGGGTTCAATTGTGATATTTGTGTGGGCGTCGCACATTACCTGACATATATGAAAGTTTGGGCGTAGCTGAGCATGTATGCGGGAACACGACATGTGAGAATAACAGCAACAACTACAATGGGCCCTTCCGTTCTATCCGGGATATACGAGACCTCAATGGCAACTCAGGAGACATTAATGGTGACTCAGGAGACCCCAGCTCAGAGAAACGCTGCATCATTTGTTTTCAATACCTTCAAAAAGGAAAGAGGGATCGCAAAGTCTTTCCTAAACTCAGAGTATGTAACTCAGCCTGTGACCGAGATAGCGGTAATTGGCATGGCGAATTCTTAAGTGTTAGCAGTGGGAAAGATGCAGCCATTCGCAAACTCAATCTTATTCGTTGTAGGGCTTGCTATGCCTATTATAAGCATAGAATTGATCGAATCCCACGACAGCAACCAAAAGCTCTCTCGCCGTCTAAGAATTAGGATAGTGAAAAAGGTTCTAGGTCAGCCTTAGGCCAGCTCTAGGTGACACTTGCACAGAGATTTATCAATTTCCTCCTAATCGTAGCCTTCAAGGTGTAGTTTAATTACTAAAGGCCTTGTTTAGGGATACGTTCTGCTCCAATACGGGCCCTCCCTCCAGTGGTTCATACACGAATCACAACGTAAGTTATCTTCATCGCCTCGGTGGCCTGGAAGAAAGCTTCATCGGCGTTGATAATTAGACTGTTGCAATGCGGGCTCTTGCAGCTTCGGTGTGTTGGCTTTGGTGGACCAGGAACACTTTCGGCATCATGGTTCTTGCGATAGTCATAGCAGGGTTGGCATCGCACATAGACTTTGTCCCCGTTATGGCCTGTAACGTGCAGCCATCAGCCTATATCATGCAGCCATCGGCATAACTACTGGTGCATCTATTATCTTGCGATCTGCCTATCTGGGTATCCAGTGCCAACCCTCTATCTGTAAAACACCATCTTGCTTTTATATCCTCAACATCTTTCGCTGAGCATCGATTCCTCCTCTAAACATATCCGCAACCACATTGCCCTTCAGGATAGTCTCTTTGACAATGCCCTCCACGTTCTGAGGATCAACTCTCCCATACCATATGCCATGTCCAGCCAACGGGTGCGGCTTATCTCCCATCTTTAAATCTGGAGGTAGATAGATGATAACATTGCCCGCAAACTTGTGCCCCCCAATATGGCTAATCAATCCAATCCTAGCCGCTGTCTTCTCCTCACCAGTTTCGCCTTGTATTCTCTCCGTGTCGTTGAGATTAACCTGCACAGGCCCATGTAAAACATCGAAACCCTCTTTCTCCAACTTGTCCTCAAATTCGGTTGCTAGAACAGGCGCCATGATGCCGCATCGCGCATCACGGCCCGTGTGTCCACATATAAGCACCAGAACATCGCGGACGTCTTGGACTCCAGGGAGAAGCCCCTGGTAACCCTCCTTACGCGTCAGACGGTCTCGATGTATAGGTGAGAGACCGTCGTGCATGGGGTGCAGCTTCTCGGGGAGTAAGAACCCCTTGGCTAGTGCTTCTACACTGTCAAATGACACCCGTGGGAGGAAGGGAATGTATTTGAAGCTCGGTAACAAGTATGCAGAAGTTGTCTGGACTTGTGGACGTGGTGATGTAGAGCTAGGAAATGAGGAGTTAAGAACAGAAATATTATGAAATGGCTAGATGTGTTAGCAAGATAGTTCATGTGAGGCGCATAGAAGATACTAACATCGCTATAAGTTCCACCCCGACCAAACAACTCCTTTAAATCAGCAGCAAGACAATCGCCGCCATTATCATCCTCTATTCTTGATGGCCAGTCTGCATTTCCCGTGCACACAAGTACGTGCTCGGCATACCCAGCAATTGCACCCTTGAGCGGCCCTTCACGATCCAGAGGCAAGTCCTCTGGCATCTTAGGGGGATCAGCACAGGCACATGTCGGCTCTGGACATGTTGGAACTGTGTTGAATGGTGGCGGAGGCGGAGGTCGTGTTTGCCTAGTGTTTTGAGCGTATGCTCTCCGGGGTATGAGAGATAACCTGGAGATACATCGCTTTGTAAGATGTATTGATGGCCGGAGAGACATTTTGGAAACTTCACGGACCGAGTTTATCTCGACTTGTGTTGTGAATGAAAAACCGTTGTCAACTGCGCGAGTAACTCAGTAACAAACTGAATAGACCGAATATGAAGGCCGGGGTTTTGCGCTGTATATACATGGATCATCGGTTTTTTGGAGGCAATTAAGATATTAAAAAAATCCCCCACTTTCCGGAACACTCGGCCCCCCACGTTTCAATAGTCACTGGGTAAGTAATCACCTATGTTGTTACTACAACCAGCATCGAAGCGGTAGTTGAGGAGATGAATCATTTATGCCGCCCAAAAACCATGTATTGTATAATGAAATTCGAAACTAAACTGGCTAATATCCTCCAAACTCAAATTCCATCATTGCCCTTTCAAATGCTGCGTACAATCTATTTAATAACACCACAATGCAAGTTCTCAAATATGCAATGAAATCCTACTCAAACATTGTTATGTCAAGCCTTGTGGCTCTTCCCCCTCTCGACCCATACTCCCCATCACATGTCAATTATGAACAAACCAAGATCTTAGAATCCTGGTGAAACTCCCTTCTGGTCGCAGTATCCTGGGTGCTTAGGATCAGCACTGGCCCAGCTCATCGCAGTAAGTGTTGTCGTATATGCCATCGCAATGAATCCGAAGATGCAGAGCGCGATATCGGCCAGTCTCCAGAACTTTGTACGGGCGATGGCCTTGTAGTGAAGCATAGGCTGGGAGAATTGTTAGCAATGAATCAACATACGAAGGACGAGTATTTGCACTTACAGGGTAGATAAAGACAAGAGGAATGCAGGCAAAGTTACCAACGAGCGCAACGAACTTGTCCAAGTGGTCGGCTCCGAGCCAAGCAATTGACGCGCACAGCATAACCACAAAGAAACGGAAGACGTTCTTCTGCCACTTGACCCAAGGGTTATACTTGCCACTGCGAGTGAAAAGCTCTGTCTCGGCAATACGGATAGCAGGGAAGATCTGCAGTGGTGTGGACAGTAAGATGGCAACAGAGTAGAGGAACTGAACACCGTTGACCATCTTGTTGTCCTGAGGCAAGTTGAGCAGGACAACAGTCTCGGTGTGGGATCCGTATGCGGCATAGGAGATGGCACCCATGCCGATGAAGAGAACTGTAATGATGATCATGACGATGAGGAGGACACGAGGGAACTTCTCCGGATGTCGCATCGACTCTTGGACGGGAATGATAAGACCAATTCCTTCAAATGTGAAAATGGCAGTTCCGATGAACAAAGTCCAGTCCTTCTTGTTGAACATGATGATATCGGCAATACCGTTTTGGTTGAGAGTCAAGATATCGTAGTAGAGAAGATAGGCCAAACCAATCAGAATGAAAGCATCTGCGACCAGAGCAGTAAACGCCAGCTTTCCGATATCTCGCAGAAGAGCAAAGGGGAGGAAGATGATCATCTGGATAAGGATAAGCCACTGAATGCTGATGGACGATTTGCAGTCGGAAACAGCCCGCACGAAAGCCTGTAGGTTGGCAGCCGTAAAGACAGTATAGGCAGCCACGAAACCGATTTGACTGATGACAATGGATGCAAGAATGAGAGTGCGCATGTTTTTGCCATACAAAGCACCTCCCAGGTCACCGAAAGAACCGCCAACCTTGAGTTGCGTCTTGACAAGAAGCACAAAACAGTAGTAGCTGAGGGCAGCGACACCGAAAAGAATCATGTTACTGAACATCATGCCTCCATTGAGATAGGCGCGAGGCAGGAAGAGGACACCAGTGCCAACGAAAGACTTGAGGAGCAACAAAGCCGCGTTCATAGGACTGTTGTTACCACTACCACCACGAACCTTGCGCTTACGTCTGCGTCTTGACGGTGTCAACAAAGCGCTATCTTCCATGGGCTCTCGCTCGTCATCAGAGTTGTAGTCGTCGGTATCTTCTCCAGATGAGAAGTACTCGTTCGGCCCTAGGTCTTCGTCGTCCTCCTCGAGCTCCTCACCAGCGAAGTGTCCGTAGATCGACAAGAATTCGAGGAAACTGGATGTGAACAATCTTTGCTGACCAGGTGCTGGAGAATTGTGACCATCCTCGAGATGGCCATGAGGACCAGGGCTTTGAACGGACCGACGAAGATGGTTTCTTCGGAAACCACCTGGGACCTTTATCGAGTTAATGTCGAGTACCTCCGCTTCGGGTTCGGGTCGTCCAAGATCGAAACTCTTGCTACGGTTGTATTTCGCTCGTGCTTCTGCCTGCTCAGTCCACTTGTAGATACCTCGAGTAACGTCACCGCCCTGCAGGCGCAAACTGGAGAATTCATCATCATTCAAACCAGCACCACCAATTTCGGCTGGCTGCTTGCCCTTTGTGTTACCTTGGATCGAGGACTCTTCCGAAGTCGGATTCTCGTCTGTGGGCTGAACTAGATGACGCTTGACGATCTCGGGGTCCTCGTAGGGTGCACTGGTGCCCAGCGCATTCTGAGAGCGAGAATTGAAAGAACCATAGTTGGTCGGTGTCCCCGAGTTTCGAGCGGCCAACAGAGGAGATTGTGAACGGATTGGGGGAGTACCGACGCGAGCAGCAGGAGTGCCATGTCGTGGAGGAGACTGGCCCAGAGAGTTGGAAAGAGCCGCAGCAAGAGCAGACACACCAGGACCTTGCATACTGGTACCAGTCCCAGGCAGCTGGCTCAAATCCTCAAGGTTCTCAGTACGAGAAGCATCGGGTCGAGGAGTGCCCCCAACAGGAGGTGTAGTTCCAAACTGGGCTGGGATGGGAGAAGCAAGACGCGCCGTCAAATCTGCTCGAGGAACCGAAGCGGAAATCGATCGGGGTCGGAAGCTCGAAGGCGACGAGGACCTGGGAGGTTGATCCGATGGGATTCTCGACGGAGAAGCCATCATGTACTCGATTGAAGGTTAAATAAACCTTATCGCATAGTATGTATGGCGTTGACAATAATGGTTCTGAGTCGCGCAGAACGGTAATGACGCAGGATGCAAGCCGCTATATGGATGCCCAGCAACAAGACCGCTATGATAAGGAAGCTGAAAAAGGAAGTGGACAGCAAAAAGGAATGACGACAAAGAATGAGAAACGGTCTCGGGGACGGAGATTATATGAATAAGTCACGGGTGGTCGGATGACAGATTGAATTGAGGCGTACTGGGAATTTCCAGTTGGAGGAAGAGGATTGGATTGGATTGGAGGCGTAGGTATGTGAGATAAGGGCTTGTGCATGGTCCTGCAGCCTGTCGCCTGGGCTGGACTGTCGCTTGTCGCCTGGGCTGGTACAGTTAGCTGCCCTGAACGGTGAAGCTTAGACGCAGGGAAGCCCAGGCTCCGGGGTCTGGTGACTAAGGTTAAGGGCAGTTGCCGAGGCGGGCTAGGCTATTAGTGGAGGGCTTCAGTGGAAGCACGCACAGCGGAGACACTAAAAACGAGAGGAACCTATCCAATGAATATCGGCAAGTGAGGAGCGTTGAATTGAAATCCAATGAAGCCCGCGCTTGCAACCTTATCCTTATCTTTGCCCGAGGGTTTTTGGTGTTACGACCTACCAACTCGGGCTTGTAACGGCCGAGTTAATGACACAGGATAGAAATTCAAAATATGAGAGCATGTAACGTGTCAGAATGCTGGTATCTTTACGAGTGGTGATCGACATCTTGTTTGTCTTATCCACATATGTTTTGTTGCGGCACAAGATGAATATCATTTTGCTGAGAGATACCTAAAGATTGCTAGAGAGTACCTACCTCCTTCAGAATATGTTGTCTGCATAGGTGACAAGTTCAATTCTGGGGTAGGAGCATGAGCATGAACTGCTGCTATTACTCAGCTTGACTTACCTACCTAGATTCTGCACCACCAAAACGATCATATTTTTGGCTTTACCCGTCAGTTGGTGCGGCGGAGCGGGCACGTTTCTCTAGTCACGCTCTGTGGGGGCGTCACGACCCTTTAGAAACGGGGGTCAGATGAATGGAGCGCATGTTTACATGTGAAGAGATATTACTTACAGTCAAATATATCTCGCCTGTAGGATCTCGATCTCTGTATCTCAGTCGTGGTGTTGCACTGACATCACCAGATCTGTTTCTATCTTGTTTACTTTTTTCCATACTACCGACGGAATACCATCTTGTGAACATAGCGTCCGCTCCGCCTACTCCGCTCGGAATCGACACAACAGAAGCTTGATATTTCGAGAGTGGATTCCGAATAGTCATGGCCTACGTCATTTTGTAGCACCCGCAGCGCCTATCGCGATACGATGCTGCACTTGTGCTTCACTACAGCCATCAAAACAACGCCAACTGCGCCAACTATGCACATGATCCCAATTTCCCCACAAACAGAGTCATGAAAGGGACTATCAATAACGGAGTCCCGTCTCGAGTTGCGAATAGATATACGACTATCCGTGGATATCTAACTGTTTGTAGGTCTATCTGCAGTAACATTCTTACAGTACCCGCTGGGATGGGCTTTTAGTGGGGAATGTACCCGTGCCGATGGACCCTTGAAACTGCTGTGCTACCTTCCATACATTCCCTAAAGGCAGTTCAGTGACACAACCTCTCGGCCTCCAGGTGACCCCTTCTGTAAGCTCATCATACAGAAGCCCCAGATCTGTTCAATATTGTCTCTCTTTGGCCTGTTATAGCATCTTTGATTGGTCTTTGATGGCAGACCAACAAGGACATTTTTGCCCGGATTACCGAATACTGCCTTCGTATTATCCACACTCATCACCACACTAACCACACCCAATATGCAGCACGCGGGAGGCTTCAGCTTGGAATTCTCTTGGCAAACATAGGATTAACGACCCACTATCCAATCGCTAAATGGTCCTGGGACAATACAATAGAAAATATCATCATCCATTGACGTCTGCTGTTCTGCTCTATTTTTCTCACAAAAGCCTCACTTCTCTTCCTTTCCTCACCGTCTCCTCCCTTCACCGTCTCTCATGTGGGCCGTTGCTCGCTACTTCTAACCCCTCGTCTCGTCTAGCAGACTGACTGACTGACTGACTCTTCTCACGACTGCATCATGACAACGCCTCACCAGTCGGATGTGAAGGGGGTTGATAATGGGGGAGAACGTCAACGAAATAGCATAACCGAGTCCCATGGTGGACGAGTTTCGGTCACAATGGATTCACGCCACAGCAACAAGTTGGGCAGCATCTCGGGTGTCTATATCCCTGTTTTTCTCAATATCATGAGCATTCTCATGTTTTTGCGTTTTGGCCTCATCATTGGGAAAATCGGCTTTGTGGGCATCCTCGGTAAGCTACAGAGTCGTCATTGTAAGTTGGGGCACAAAGAACTAATCGTGGCTCAGGACTTCTTGTCACTGCCTACTCTATTGACCTGCTGACGACGCTCTCATTATCAGCCATCGCTTCCAATGGTGAAGTCAAAGGTGGTGGCGCCTATTACCTCATCTCGAGGTCCTTAGGTCCCGAGTTTGGTGGTTCTATCGGTATCCTCTTCTATCTTGCTCAAGTCCTCAATGCAAGCATGAACGTGGTCGGTCTCATTGACTGTATCCGACTGAATCTAGGTCCAGCTTTCCCGGAAGGATATTGGATGGGCTACTTCCTTCAGACGGCTGCTCTACTTCTCTGCACAGGTCTCTGCTTCTTGGGATCTGCCACTTTTTCGAGAGCATCCAACGCTTTGCTTGCTATCCTGAGCTTGGCCATCGTCAGCATCCCCGTCTCTGCTATCTTCAAGACACCTTTTCATGACAAGGATCTTGGCATCCATTTCACTGGGCCCAGCCTGGATACACTGACTGACAATTTTCTTCCTCATTTGAGTAGCCCTCAGTTCAAAGGCCTTGAGACATTCCGTGACCTGTTTGGCATTCTCTTCCCGTAAGATCCGGACTTACAATCTAATATTCGCACTCATACTAACGGTGGAGTAGTGCGACTTCGGGTATCTTTGCGGGTGCATCCATGTCTGGCGACCTCAAAGATCCAAGCAGATCTATTCCTCACGGAACACTGTGGGCGATGCTGACAACCTTTATCATCTATTTCGTCGTGATCCTTTCTCTGGCTGCGAGCACCACCCATGCCTCGTTTCTGGCGAATGACAATGCCATCTCAATCATCAACCTATCTCAGCCCGTGATCCTCGCCGGTGAATGCGCAGTCACCTTCTTCTCAGCATTGATGGGCCTCATCGGTGCATCTAAGCTGTTTCAAGCTTTCTCAAGAGACAAGCTTCTTCCTGGTCTTGGCTTCTTCAGCAAAGGCACGAAACATGGCGATGAACCCATCTATGCTTTGCTCTTGACTTATGTCATTGCACAACTAGCACTCTTTGCTGATCTCAACCAGATCGCTACCTTCATCTCCATGGGTTACCAGATGACATTCTTCGTCATGAACCTTGCATGCTTCCTCCTCAAGGTTGGATCCGCACCCAACTTTCGCCCGAGCTTCAAGTTCTTCACCTGGCAGACCGCGTTCGTTGCTGGTATTTTGTCAGGCTTTGCTATGTTCTTCATCGACGTAACTTATGCCGCAATTGCCATCACAGTACTCGTCATGCTCTTTCTTCTCATCCACTATCTGAGTCCTCCCAAGCACTGGGGTGATGTGAGCCAGAATCTGATTTACCACCAAGTCAGGAAGTATTTGCTACGCCTCAGACCAGAACACATCAAGTTCTGGAGACCACACATTATACTACTCATCAATAATCCTCGTCGGCAAACCAGGTTGATTCAATTCTGCAACGCACTCAAGAAAGGCTCGCTATATATCCTTGGACATGTCATTGTGACCGATGATTTCAATTCTGGTGTTCATGAGGCCAGACTCCAACAGCACGCCTGGACAAAGTACATCAACGAGTTCTCCAAGATCAAGGCTTTCGTGCAGCTTACAATGTCTCCTACTATTACCTGGGGTATCCGGAATCTGATACTGTCAGCTGGGCTTGGGGGTATGCGTCCAAACATTGCTGTGCTTGGCTTCTACAACATGGAAGAATTGCGAAAGTCCAACCCGAGACTACGTGTGCCTGATGTCCCTGTATCTTTCTCGAGGCAAATGCAGCCACCGCCAAAGTCCAATGGTAAGGCCCCTGAAAGACCCCGAAGGCGGCGAGGAGATACATCAGCCAGACTTATGGAGGGAATACTCCCTACTGATGTTATTCGTACGGAGAACATGATGTCACCGAAGGAGTACTTGACCATTTTAGAGGACCTTGCCCTACGCTATCGGCTCAACATCGCGGTCGGTTGTGGTTTTGATGCGCTAGAGACGCCAAGAAAGGATGGAAATAACACCAAGAGGTACATCGACCTGTGGCCAATCCAGATGTCTGCTGAAGTTACGTCTGACGGCAAGAGTTTGCTGACCACCAACTTTGATACATGTGAGTATGATACCTTGACAAGCCAGTTCCAAGCTTACAGTCGTAGATACCCTCATTCTTCAGCTTGGACATATTCTACACAGCGTCCAGCTCTGGAAGCATGTGTATACACTACGAGTTATGGTATTTGTGGAATACGAAAGTGAAGTGCACGAAGAGCATGCTCGAGTATTAGCACTTCTTGAGAAACTACGAATCGACGCACAAGTCAATGTATTCTGCTTGTCTTCAGGGAGCTTGAATACTTACGAAATCATTGTCAACGGCGTTGGCAATGATATAGACTGGGAGATCATTGTGAACGATACACTTCGAAACGAAGAGTGGTGGGATGATGTTCAGATGTACCGAGGACGCGCAGACGGCATGACCTCAACTCAGGAGCTGGACCAACTTGAACAAATCTATGATTCGACGTCTGGAAGACCCGGCTTGTACAACCCACATGAAGAGATATATGAGCGCCGACGCGCAAGCACAACGGATGTTCCCGAACTGCCACGGAGGCCGGCTATTCGGATGCTGTCCAAGATGGGAGTTAGTATGGGTATTCATACACACCATCTCCAGGACGATGCATTAGATGAAACGAGCAGTGAGGACGACGAAACAGAAGATTCCCCAACAGACCTCCTCGAAGATGAGGAAATGGGGTATAGCTCTGTATTGGAACAGGACACCAACGACGAAGCCAGCATCGGGCCGAGTGATTCGGTACATCAACCATTACTGGCGGGTGGGGATTCTCATGACGAGGATGGTAGAGTTCGTGGTGACTTTTGGGAGAGGTTTGGCCGGCGCTCCAAGTCTGACACCGTTGGAGATGCCGTCGCTACATCGTACGGTACCATGTCTTCATCTGCAACGGTGAAGGGCGTTGGTGGACCCCAAGCATCACAGACGGCATCGGTCTCTCAGCAAACAAATCAGCGGCCACAGCACAGCAGCACAGACTCTGCACCTGCAGACATACCCTCTCTTGTCTCGCGAGACTCATTGGGAACTTCGACTGCATATTCGCGTGCACGCCCGGCAAGCCCTTCACGAGAGGACACAGTACGCCCGTACCGCGGTGGCACAACAACACCAGGAAGGCCGGCCCTCTCCAGGCAATCTTCGGCCGTGAAGTTCTCTAGTCGTCCAGTCCCCGAGACGAAGATTGTCGCCTCGGAAGCGGAAGGGTCCACGATCAGCTTTGCGCCGCCGTCTAGTACAGATTCAGAAACACCAAAAGCCGGGCCGTATCGACCAAGCTACTCAAGGCAGTCCTCTTTGGGCAACTTCCCGAGCAAACCTCGGGCCGGCACTCAAGCAGGGTCTGGTGATAACGAGAATAAGAAAATTTCCTTTGCGGAGCAGCATGATTACGAACCATATTCAGCGCATCATTCTCGATTCCACTCCCGACGTAGCTCTCGGGGATCTACACAGCATGGGGGCGAATCCTGTGAGCAAATACCCGAAATGCTCGAAAGATACCGATTAAGCTCGCACCTAGAGGAGGAAGCGCAGGAACCGGGTTACACGCCACAGGGCTTAGAGCTGTCATTCAACGAGCTGCCAAGCAGAGCTCAGCACCTCATCGTTAACGAATTGATGCGTCAACATTCCAAAGATACGGCTGTACTTCTCAGCACTCTCCCGATTCCTACAGAGGGTACATGTTTGGATGATAAGGCGACAATACAATATTTGTCTGATGTCGAGCTGCTTTGCAATGAGCTGCCGCCAACATTGTTGGTACTTAGCAACAATATGACAGTAACTGTCAATCTTTAGATACCTATTGAGTCAATCAAGCAACGAAAGAAAGCAATCAATCATTGAATTAACAAAGCCGCAATATTCCCATGATTGGCAGCTAACTTGGCACGGATCACATCGGATCAGACTGCTCCGGCCATGTGCACAGTCTAAGTGAGTGAAATACCACCCACCACACCAAGGACAATGTCTCCAACAAAGATGGCGTAAGCCGAGTCATGGCCAACAAAGGATGCCAAAGATTACTAGCCAGGAACAGCCTTGAGAAAGCTTGTCAGGCACAGGAACCGAGGGTCAAGCCAACAGATCAGGCTAAACATTTGATCCGAAGACCTCGATATAGTTTTTTGTGAATTCTTACAAGACCTCTTAGGATTTCAGGGGCAACATTCACTGGAATGGTCTCGATATTCGGGATATACTTGGTTGTGGATAGGCGTTAATTTTTGGTGGCTTACTGCCATGAATCATGGGCCACATGGCTCTCCACGCCGGTCTATGCTCTTCGATCAATCTCTTCATCAACTGGAATCGATTAGCGAGCTTGATTTATTTTGAGAATTTCGAGATGGGCTTGTGCTCATATTCGGGCTCTTTTACGGTGTTTCTGTCTCTTTGGAGATGACTGGGCTGAACTAGGCTGGTGCCTCTCACGTCCAAGCACAATCTGGTGTCACCCAAACCGTATTCTTGGGACGCAAACTCTTTGTGGTGAGCCGTGCCGTGTTCCCACCATCTTTGACGTCTTGTAGATAACTAGACTTGCTACTACGTACGTACTATGCAAAAGCCCAACTCCAAAAGGTTGAGTTGCCCCCGCACGATGACAGTTCAGTTTCTTCCTAGCGTTGTCATCGGAACCTCCGAGCCGCCATAGGTAAGACGCGGCGCATACTATTTCGATTTATTCCAACAAGGTTTGCAGTTCTTCAACTCGCGAGAAACTTTATCCTGCCTCTTCCCCAGAAGCTCGACCGCTGAGGCCTGTCAAGACGCAGGACCCTCCCGTTTATCAGTCATTTACATTCCAGTCGCTCAGCCTGACACCACTTAGTCTGAAAAAAGGGGACTTACAGCAAAGGTTTCTTATAAACGAAGGCCGGATAGCTACTTTAAATCAGGTTTTTGGTTGTTTTCTCCTGTTATCTCTGAGCCTCCGAGACATTGGTCTTTAGAGACTTCAGACAACCCCTCTTTTCTCTTCCCCCAACTTCTTCGCTCGTCACGATGCCTTCTTGGACCATCACCAACGACGACAAGATGAGTAGTTGGCGGGACCAGCTCTCACCTCGGAATTTAAGTTTCCGGGGCTTTAGAAGAGCTTCAGAGTCTGTAGCGAAGCCGAGCTCGTCAACAAACTCCGATTTTACAATGAAGCATTTTCCTGATCGTCCTACGAGAAGGATTACTGAAGCCGAAATTCCCAACGACGAAGAGTGTAAAAGGTCACTCGTGGGTATGAGGAAGGCATCTCTCTCAGAACAAATACACCGACGACATGAATACCATATTCAACATCAAAATCAATTGTCACCAGTGCCAGAACCAACATTTACACCAGAAGAACGTCTCACAATAAAAGTCCCCCAACTTAAGTTGCCTCGGATAGAACAGTCACAATCATCACCTCAACTATCACCACAGCCATCGCCACGATCTAAACCAGAAGAACAGCCGGAAGAACCTTGGAAACAGAAACCTCGAGTACAGCAGCCGTCGAGATTAACGTTTGGTCCCTTCAATGGTCAATTCCGCTCAGCTTACGGGCCACTTACACCAGCCCAAGAAGTGCCAACTCCCCTAGAAGAGCCAAATCCCGAGGGATATTTCAATGCCAAGGATTGCACATCAGCGCAGGGTGGGCTACAAGTACCAGAACCACTGATCGATATTCGGAAAAGTATCTTGGCTGCCGATGACCTCAACTTGGCGACTGAACCAGCTCCTTCGCCGGTTGTCATTAGCGAGGCAAAAACTATCCGACTCGAGCGGGTAGACAACACCCCCGGTGTCTCACCATTCTCGTCGCCGCGACCCAGCGATGCTTCAGCGTCAGGGTGGCCTAAGCGAAAACCATCAGTACAGATGGTCGCCATCCGCCGATCATCGCAGGACTCTCAGAGGCGCAGGCCTTCTGCCAACACAGTTGTCGTGCAACGCCCTTCTACAAAATCTCAAACAGATATCCTCAACTCTCATCCTGCTCACTCATCTACTACTGCTCAAGTCCATGTTCGGCAGGATAGCGTCTCAGATCCCATGTGTCGCGTATGTCATAACGGAATCGCTGAGAGTTCTGGTACTTGTTCGACTTGCGAAAACGACTCTATGCCGACGAGTCCTGTTGAAGGTGGTCCCAACTTCTCAAGACTTCATTATAAACCTACTATCAAGAAGTACAACCGTCCTCCACCTCTGGTTCCTCAATCCCTCGACAGTATCGCGAGGCTTCATCGTCCTTCGGCATCTCTCACGTCAGATCCCGAAGCCAATCGGATTTCACCACCGGCCTCACCAGGCTCACGCAGTAGTAGCACAGCTGAGACTGTCAAGTCCCTCGCTACCGGACCTTCTGTCCCTCCAACGCCCATGTCAGCGCTCTCAACGCCCGAGGTGTTTAAGCGCTTTCAGGAAGAGGTTGAAAATCGGGCCAAGTCCGACGATAGCCCTGCGTTCGATGATCCTTGGATGATCAAGTCCAAGACTCCAGAGGACGATGTCTACGAAGATGATTGGGCCGATTACTATTTTGACGAGCAAAACTTCAATACTGGACCCAGCAATCAAATTGAGCGACCGCCGCCTGACTTGCATTTTGTCGCAAGCCCGGTCTGTCCAGGACCAGGCTGGATATAAAAGTCACATAAAAGAATTTCATGTAAAAAAGACTGTATCATGTGTGTAAAACTTTAGGTAGCGGGTTGTTTTTTCTATATCCCCGGTCAGATAGCGACAAGCGTCTTTTTTCAGTCATGAATCTATGCTTCTTCATAACCATCTCTTTCATCTCTTCGTAAAGTCTTTTCCTTATCTTTCTCTATATCTAACGCTAAGATCATTTTTCTTCTATCGTTTAGCTCTATAGAATTTTAGTAACGGCCAATCCACTTGAACCACCGCCCTCTAATTCTATCAAACCACCAGCTTCGAGTCTCTTTTTCCACTTGTTACTCTCAAATCGCGCAAAGATTATTGTCATGCGCAGTGTAACATCACTACTTGAATCGTGCTCCTGTAGGGCTTCCGCGACAGGTGTGAAAGTCCAGCGACCAAACGCCCAGTTGAGGATGTAGCGACCTGATGCGCTAGGCTCTGGCTTGGGGATATCAGGGTCTGAGTTGGTGGGTGTGGAGGAGAGCGAGACAAGAGCCTTGATGCGGTAGATTTCGTCTTTAGGTGCAGATGAGAGGAATGCGATGAGCTTTTCGGTATTAATGCGCGCTGAGGGATCAGCCTTGAGGACGACTGAGAGAACCTCGACTTCGCTCTGGTGGTTATGCGAGTGACCGTTTGTTGTACCATTGGTATGCTCATGGCTGTGCCCATTGGTCTTCTCGACATCTGCCTCTGTCAACTCTTGCGCCAAGCCACCGTCCACGCCGAAGATCAAGTTCATAGGGACTTTGCCCTTGTCGCTCTTGACCTTGGCAACATCTACCTCCAAATCACCAATTCTGTCGAGGCACTCGTCGTATCGCAACATGCTGACATTCTCCCACTTGTTCAAGACAATTAAATCTGTGTAGCGCGCCTGGATGCGGGCTGTGTAACTTGTATCCTCGTAGCCCTTCCAGTTCTCGACGTCGATAACGCTGATGACACCGTCAAGAACGTACTTTCCAGACTCGCGCGCAAGACGGTTGACTTCGAGGGCGAGGGTCGCGGGGAAAGCAGAGCCGCTGGTTTCGATAACGATTCGGTCGGGGGTGACGGTGTCTTCGAGCTCCTTGAGCGCGGGGCCAAGTTGGCCAACGAGGTTACAGCAGATACATCCGTTGAGCAGCTCCTGGACTCCTGAGATTGAAGAGTTTGCGGCAAGCTGTGAGTCGACTGCGAGATCACCGAATTCGTTCTTCAGAAGGGCGAGTTTGTAGTCTGGGTTCTGGGCGCGAAGTTGCGGGATGAGGTTGAGAATGAGTGTCGTCTTGCCTGAGCCCAGGAAGCCCGTGACGATGGTGATGGGAATCGGCGCCATCTTTCTGTTATTGCGATGCTGTCAGGTTTGGGTCTAGTACCTGGAGTGAAAGAGTGAAAAGACTACGGCGTCAAAGTTTCGTTCATGATAAAATACCTCTTTAGCGGTAGACGAACAATAACTAATTGTTGGGTGATAGTCAGCCCATCAGAGCGGCCCGATAAGATAGACTTTTGGCCGTTATCGGGCCTTATCGGGAACGACCCCGCCGTCTGCGACTTGACGTCACCTCCATGAGGTTGGC
Source organism: Fusarium cf. aywerte (assembly GCA_011034095.1). Taxonomy (NCBI): domain Eukaryota; kingdom Fungi; phylum Ascomycota; class Sordariomycetes; order Hypocreales; family Nectriaceae; genus Fusarium; species Fusarium cf. aywerte. The sequence goes on from WETZ01000056.1 coordinate 114,615, forward strand.
TAGAGGCTGAAGTCTCACAGGGACAAGACGCATTGATTTGCGCCATTGCGTATGCCAATGCCGGGTTAAGAAAAGACCAAGTAATTCACGGTAGTTGCAGTTACTTCCCATCAATAAAGAAGATATTCACCTGCCTCTTTTTTCTTCCGTTCCACAATCTTAATCGGAGCATCATCCTTCTTCAGGAAACATAACCCGTACAGACAGCAAAGATGACTTCTGAAGAATCAGGCAAGAACAATAACGTCCAGGAGGAGACCTTCAAGAAGCAGCTTGACGAGGCTGCGGAAAACACTCGCGAGATGGAAAACCAGAAGCGCAACCCCATCGTCGAAAAGAGTAGGTTATGTGAGGAATGGTATAACAACAAAGAGGCTAACATTTACCCAGTCACAGAATACGTCCCTGCAGCTGCCAAGGTCCTAACCGCTCGCCAAAGCCCACCAAAGGAGGAGGACAAGCCCCCAGGGCCTCCCGAGCGACCGCATCATGATGATAAGATTGAGGATTTTGTACGGGATCAGCACAGAAGTCAAGGTATTGAAGGCGTGTTGGGACAGGCTTCCAATGACGAGTAACAACGTTGCAATTACCAGGAGGATAGCTGCTGTGCCTAGGTTTTCTGCGAACACGAATGAATGAACTTATGATTCACATGTTTGACGCTTGACTTGACGTGATGCTGCGCCATGAAATGCCGTGAAGATCAACGCTAACTGCATCAAGTACCAGTTATCCTGGTCACTAGCAACTGTCTTTGAGCCTCATGAGCTTAACACCATGGCCTTGCCAATGGTCTTGGTTTGCATGGATGGTTGTTGATCTAGCATTGGCTCAATAGCCGCATGCTGAGAACAAGCTCAAGTGGAGCACAGCAACGCAAAACACAAGTGCAAAATCTGAATTTTACAGTTGTCAGTGCAGTCCAGCAGAAACTCAAGCAAGCAGCACGCATTTTACGCAAGACACGCGCTGGTTTAATCCAGTCGCGCGTACAACAAGCTACTAAATAATTATCAAAATCCTTTTCAGGATGATGAGATGTCCCCCCTTCTTGGCATTACACCGCCTACAGACATCGATGCGAAACATCGACACTGACGGAGAATTTCCTATATCCAAGGGTTATAATCTACTGAGCGGTTCCCTGGAGGGGAAAGGCAACGCGACACCGTGGGAAGGTGACCAAAAGGTCGGGTGAAGGTCGTGGCGGCTCAGAAAACAATTAAAAATTGCTTTTTGATCTAAGGAGCAAAAACAAAAGAGATCGGGAGAAAGTCAAGTTTATATAGGAATGAGAAATTTGCAAGTGGGGCTGCGACTGTCACTGATTATTCAGCAAATTTCTGTCGCTCCATTAAAAATCTCTGTTAGAGGTGGTTGGGAGTGGACACTGCGGGACTGCCAGAATCCAAGCTTACCCTAAAGCAACGTCGAATTCTTCTTGTTCGTCCAGATACATAACAGAATGAGTGTATCTTGATAATCAATTGATGCAATGCTGCTTTGAGTCTTCTAATGGAATATTCTGCTATACATTCAAGTAAATTACAATCGTAAAACTGGTGCGGTCTGGCCGCACATGCTACATAGTCTCTCGCAACGCCTAGGCTGTTATCAATGTGGTGAAATATTGTTAAACATGGGTTTTTGGTCAAGGCTGTTCAATTTTTGGACTCAGTGAGATTTATGCTAAGGAAAGTATAGCAACAACACGTTATTATACTTCGGATACGGGTTTATCATCTGTTCAACTTGCAATTGAAGCACACATATGCAAAAAGTCTCATAGATCTAAGGCTAGCCAGCGAGTCAAGTACTGCAAACCCCCCATAGGTACACATGCGAACAGTTGAGGTTAAGGACAGTTCTATATGTTTGCAACCAGAATTGGCTTAGCATGGTATCATCTATTGGAAAGAACATATCTAGAAGGAACAAAAGATAACAATACAGAAACCGGAGTATTGTCCCCTATGGCTTCCTAAGTCCCTTACCCAACAACTCAGTACCAACTTCTGTAACCAGCTTTTCATCAGGAAACTTGGAATTTTTAGATAGTATGCTGTCCTGCGCACCAACTGCTTGAAGGAGGTCTGGCAGCTCTCCATCGAGCGGTGTGCCATAAACCAAGTGGCCCAGAGCCAACAACATCCCATGCAATGCCTCTGAAGACTTTTCCTCCAGAGAGATAGCCTCTACTACTGACGCAGCGAGCTCCAGTTCGTCGTCTCCGGACAAGGTTGGCTTCGAATCCTTTCTGGCTTTTCGGTTTGCTAGTGACAAGTTGAAAAGAAGCGATGAAGCCGCAACCCTCACGTTGTTGTGGCTCTCATCCAAGAAACTGGATGAGACAAGAAGAATGATAGCCGCGCGCAAAGAGGTGTCCCTCATGATTTCATCGGGGAACAGCGGTGTTGAGAAGAAATTACAGGCCATTTGTAGTGTGACGAGACGTAGAGCATAAGGGCAGTCCGTCTTCTGAGTAACGAACTCCAGCACAGCAAGAACCGTTTCATGGTCCTTCTCCTCTGCAAAGAAGCCGCTGATTCTAGGATCTGAGAGTGCGTATCGGAATAGGTCGACAATAGGGAAGAGGATATCGATGGGTAGTGATGTGACTGAATCCTTGACGAGGCTCGACAAATGGCCCATATCGGGAATGACTGCACTTGAAGGTCCATCCTTTGCTCGATCCTCGAGATATTGCCTGAGAGCCTTAACTTCCGGCTTGCTGGCAACTTCAGAACCCATTTTCACCATGAGCTTCTCTAAGGGAGGGACCTTAGTGTACAGTACCGGCTTTGCGTTCGGGTTTGCAAAAGTAGGAAGACGAAGCCGTTCGTGAGGGTGGACGGGATAGGCCATCTGTACGAGAAGCTGGACATTGCCTCGGAGAGCAGCTGGATCAGCTCCTGACCATCTGTTTTCCTCCTCACCGCGAAGGAAAGTCACGATAGTGGGAGTTGCCCTGATTGAATACCGACTTCCAATCTCATTTTGCTGAGGCTGTGAAATATCGACTTTCATGAGAGTCGCCTTATCACCAACTTCCTCTGCGAGTTCGTCATAGATTGGGTAGAGCGTTTTGCATGGAGGGCATGTCGCTGAGGTGAAGAACACGACTGCACATGAGTTCTTTGCCTCATTCATCAGACGGTCAAACTCGGATGCGTTGGTAATGTTTTTGACACCAGGCTTTGGAGCTGGAGCTTGTGAGCTCTGTTGCAACCCAAGAATAGAGCCGTTTTGTCTTCCTGCATTAATCCCTTGAGCAAGTTGAGGAAGCAACATTCGGCCCATGGGCGAGTCTAAAACAGCCTGTGGCATCTTCACGATGTGCTCAGGGATACCCTTTCCAAGTAGGAAGTTTGCAAACGAATCCGAGAAGTTATTGCAGTTGTGATGGAATAGATCGTACGCCTGTGCTTCGTTAGACTCGATCACAAATGGTATGTCGGTTGGTTATACCTCTAGTGTAAATATTGGCCTTAGAGAATCGAGAAACTCCTCAATGACATCTATAGGGAGATTTGTCTTGCCAAGAGGGATCTTTTCCAGTGGTTGACCAAGGTGCGACGAGCCTGGTCTAATCGCGATGATACCGCCATCGTAGACGTATTCTTTGCCGTTGAGTTCTATTGAGGTGTGGTATATAGCGTCGAGTTGGAAGCCCAGGATGCCCATCGACATTTGACGAGCCAACCCTCGTGAGAGGTCATAGACAAAAAGTTGAACATCCATCCTGTGGATGTAGTGACTGAATAGGTACGATAGAAGTGTTCGCAGAAGGGACGCCGACGAATGATATTATCTAGGAAAGAATCCAGGGAGAGGTAAAGAAAAATATAAAAGTGGTTGTTATTATGGTTTTGAAGAAGCCAAGTTTAAGTTATCTATTACTGCAAAAAGCAGGCAACATTGCGTACGACTGGAACATTCCGGAGGCGCAGACTTACAAAGGTCTACGCAAGAGGCAAATTTAGATCTTGTGATGATAAAATCAATAAGAAGGATAGTATAGGAAAATGGCGAGATTCGAGGACAGTAAAGATTTTGATAATTTGACTAGAAATTTTTTATGACTTTGTCATTTGTCGCTGAACACTTTCTCAAACTTCATGACATCAAAAGTCTTGTCCTGCCGCATCTTGACGATCTATCGGTGCGGCTTCTAAAATTAGCGGACAATTCTTCGCTTCCAACTCAATTTCAGGGGGCTTGGGCGATCATCTTTTAGGGGAGACAAGCCCCTGACAGATGCAGATGTGGCGTATACCATCGCCGTGGCCGTGGAGGCATGCGAGTTTCTGAATGCAGATTGGCTACAAGATGCAAACCAAACCATTTCCGTATCTACCAAAAAGTATCCGACCCCCCTTTACCCTTTATCACTGTTATCTGCAGCATTGCCAGATTGTCAGCAGCCATTTCTTCATCCCTTTTTGATGGAAATTAATTCCTTTCTTCGCCTTGTCACGCTACGCTCCAATCCCCTTCTCCTCCAAGTCACCCTCGTTTGAACATTCCTTCCCCTTACCTAAAAAGGGACCCTCCGATGCTCGACCTAGTCCAGGCCCTTTAAAGACAATCTTATCTCCCTTCTCGCGAGACCCGCGCTCATGAGAACACCCACATCACCCTCTTCATCAAAGTTGCCTGGCTTCGATCCTCACGAAAAACCAGACCGATACAAGTTCAAGCCTAAGAGGCAAGGCATTATTGGCAGGATGAAGGAATCATGGATGACACAGTCTCAACGGACGAGATGGATTAAGACTGCCGCTATCGTCTTTGCGATTGTTACCCTCTTCTACTTTATCTCTCCCAAGGGTGTCGAAGTGTATCATGAAGGTACGCCGAGTGGAGGTAGTAGTTGCAGTCGATCGATTTTAAATAACTCCATACTAACGAATATACAGTTACCAAGCCCGCCCACAGCAGTAACAATGGCCAATCTCCATCCGATTCTTCTTACGGTACTGAGCGATGCACAAAATCCTTCTCTAAGGACAAGCCTATCGTCCAGTACGTTCTCATGATCGACGCTGGTAGCACTGGTTCGCGAATCCACGTCTACAAGTTCAACAACTGCGGCCCTACACCCGAGCTTGAGCATGAGGAGTTCAAGATGACCGAGAAGGAAGTTGGCGGTCTGAGCAACTACAAGGGTGACCCCATGGCCGCTGCCAAGAGTCTCGATCCTCTTCTGAAGGTCGCCATGGACACCGTTCCCAACGCCCTCAAGGGCTGCACTCCCGTTGCCGTCAAGGCCACCGCTGGTCTCCGAATGATTGGAAAGGAAGCCGCCGATGCTATCCTCAACGAAGTCCGACGACACCTCGAGCAAGACTACCCCTTCCCTGTCGTCGACAAGGAGAACGAGGGCGTCGTTATCATGGACGGCTCTCTGGAGGGTGTTTATGCTTGGATTACTACCAACTACCTTCTTGGAAAGATTGGTGGCCCCGACAAGAGCGAGACCGCTGCTGTCTTCGATCTCGGTGGTGGTTCTACTCAGATTGTTTTCGAGCCTACCTTCAAGGGTGCCGCTGATGGTGGCATGCCCGAGAAGCTTGCCGAGGGCGACCACAAGTATGACCTCAACTTTGGTGGCCGTCACTTCGAGCTTTACCAGCACTCTCACTTGGGTTACGGTCTGATGGCTGCTCGCAAGGCCATCCACGGCGCTTTGATCAAGGACCTCACCGCTTCCAAGGGTGCTGACAAGAGCTGGTTGAAGGAGCCTATTGTTAACCCTTGCATTGCTCCTGGCATGTCCAAGGCTGTTAACGTCACTCTTGACGGTAGCGAGGACCTGACTCTGGTTACTTTCACCGGACCTTCTCAGCCTGCTCCCGCCCAGTGCCGTAACCTGGCTGAGAAGATCCTGAACAAGGATCAGAAGTGTGACCTCGCTCCTTGCTCTTTCAACGGTATCCACCAGCCTCTGCTGTCCAAGACCTTCAGCAAGGAGGATGTCTACATCTTCTCCTACTTCTTCGACCGCACTAAGCCCCTTGGCATGCCCGACTCTTTCACTCTTCGTGAGATGCACGATCTTACCCAGACTGTCTGCATGGGCAAGACTGCCTGGGACGTTTTCACCACCGTTCCTAAAGCCATGGAGGAACTTAACGACCGACCTGAGTGGTGCTTGGACCTTAACTTCATGATGGCCCTTCTCCACACTGGTTACGACATGCCCATTGACCGCGAAGTCAAGATTGCCAAGAAGATCAAGGGCAACGAACTTGGCTGGTGTCTTGGTGCTAGGTAAGCTTCTATCATTAACGAGTTTTGTTCTTTGCTAATATCATCTGTAGTTTGCCTCTTCTTGCGGGCGGTTCTGGCTGGTCTTGCAAGGTCAACCAGATTGCTTAAAGATACACCACATGATACAAGGCGTTGAACGGAGATGCATAACGTTTTCTTTTCACTATTAGACCGATTCTTTCTGAACGGCAACGACTTTTGGGATATGGCAAAAATCATCGCAACGGACCATCGGCATCATGAACTTAGGATGGACGAGAACGCAACTACGACTGGCTTTCTGGGGGAACTGGAGTCCTCGACTTGTCACGACGTGTAGATTATTATAGAACTATTTAATACAAGGTACCCGCCTCAAACTGGTGCGGTCACCATGCCCAAGACATCTTCTATGACATCTTCAGGACCAACATCTTCTAGTAGGGCTTCTACTGCCTCTATTCTACTGCCCCATTGCATACTCCTTTCTTTTTCTGGGGGGGTCAGCTGGATACGGTGTAAGTAAACCTTAGGCGCAGCGAGGCTAACAAGAGCTGGAGTTACATAGTCTAGACCATGCAGAGCAGCAAGACAGCGTATGAGTTGACCGAAATGCTTTGTAGCTGTAGGACTCATTCCTCCAGACACGGCTCGGTGCATACGAAGGAATGAGATGATGTTCATCTGGTAGCGTGTAACCTCGACGTCTACTTGGGCCTCTTTACTCAGTGTACCAAGATAACTAATGTCCTGAAACTGGTTAGTGGTAACTTTGTGGAAAAGAAAGGGATTCTCGTACAGTCTCAACGATTAGAGGCGGAGTCGAGGTTGAAACCTCACCCGGACCCCTTTTCACGACACTAGCCATGGACGCCGTATCAGCATCATTACCACCATCGGCTTCATCCAAGTTAACGAAGCCATCCTCGGGGTTATGCCAATAAGCTATATACAAGAAATCGTTCAAGTGCGTCGTCACACGAGCTTCGCCTCCACTGGCTGCCTCTAATACCGGGATAAAGACAAACTGTTTCGGAGCGGCTTGTACGGAAGTTCGTGTAAAGATGCGACGAGTTCGTAGTAGTTCTAGGGCTTGGATTTGAATAGCTTGTGGTGCTCGATCGAGATTCTTGGCAAGGACAACGTTGGCTATTTGAGATGCGAGCGCGCCGCCAGGGGTGAGAGGACTAAGTGGTGCACGCGGGTGCGATGTTGATGGCCTCGATGTAAAGTACGAATCAGGATTGCGTAGCGCCGTGGGAGAATGACTTGAAGGAGACGCTAGGTTGCCCAGGAGAAGAGCGGAGGCAAAGTCTTCGAGGGTGGTGGAGGGAGTACAGTCGATAACAACCCAGCTGAGACCAAAAGTCTTTGTAGCCACGAGTTGTAACTCCTGTATTAAGTCGTCGATCGCCTCGGACGGTGTGCTGACAAGACAATGTTCGCGACTAATTAGACAGAGAAGTAAGGCCAGCTCAAGGTCACTCAGAGCGTGCACCTTTTCGAGAAGGCCTTCATCCGCCATGATTCAGCCGTCTCAGACTCGGTGATACATCCATGAGGCCTTGAGTATTGATCGTTGAAGCTCACTAAAATGCTAAAGCATCCCTTTATCATGCCTGATCTAGAAGCTCAGCGTCGCATGATAGAGCTGCATATGATGTCACGTGGGGTTGCACAAAGACCAACCACCGGCGACTTGGAACCCACTTCTTGACTTATGCATATCGCTAAGCTCAGAACAGACTAGCGTTGCATACATCACCTCGAGCGACCGACGAGGCTGCGACATTGGTACCTCCGCCCACCGTCATCTGCCGCCGCCATCTACAAACAACACAAACCTTTTGCGAATCCCATTCCACGACTGGACTTTTGTGCCAGATCAACTACGATAGCAGCGGGTCTGTATTCTTGACGCAGAATCACCTCGACTCGAACGATAGAAAAGTCCGGCTTCGGAAGAAGTTAGATAACCGACGGCGCCTCGATCATTGCGTTTCGAAGGCTAGAGATAACGTCATTAAGCAACGCTCCCTTTTCATAAACGATTATTCACCATGTCTTCTCGAAAGAAGGTTCTTCTCAAGGTGCGATATGATAGAAAACCGCCAAGAATTCTCCGGGACCTTGAGTATTGATACGAGAGTGGAATAGGTTATCATCCTGGGCGATAGCGGTGTTGGGAAGACCAGCTTGATGAACCAATATGTGAGCAGCTCCAGCGGATAACAACCGGAATTGCCCGTGACTGATATCGATTCTGTGATACTAGGTCAACAAGAAGTTCAGTGCGAGCTACAAGGCTACCATTGGTGCCGATTTCCTGACCCGAGAGGTCCTGGTCGATGATCGACAAGTTACTATGCAGGTAGGACAAGGAAACACAGATTCAACCTTTAGAGACAGAAAACTGATTCTTTTGAATAGCTTTGGGATACCGCCGGTCAAGAACGATTCCAGTCCCTCGGTGTTGCGTTCTACCGAGGCGCCGACTGCTGCGTTCTAGTCTACGATGTCAACAATGCCAAGAGTTTCGAGGCGCTGGACAGCTGGAGAGACGAGTTCCTTATCCAGGCTTCCCCTCGTGACCCTCCCAACTTCCCATTTGTTAGTGGTCTGTCGAGCTAGATGAAGGAGGTGCACTAATGCAAGGTTTAGGTCGTGCTTGGTAACAAGATTGATGTTGAGGAGAGCAAGCGAGTGGTAAGTTAACGAGATTCGATATACTGTGATAGTGGTCTAACATTTTCAAGATTTCCAACAAGCGAGCCATGACTTTCTGCCAGTCCAAGGGCGACATCCCCTACTTTGAGACAAGTGCTAAGGAGGCCATCAACATCGACCAGGCTTTTGAAGGTGAGTCTTTTTTCTCCGGTTCAAAGCTGCAGAGCTAACAGTTTGTAGTCATTGCCCGTAACGCTCTGGCCCAAGAAGAGTCCGAAGAGTTCAGCGGCGACTTCGATGACCCGATTAACATCCACATCGAGAACGACCGCGATGGCTGCGCTTGTTAAAGTAGCAGAATAGACGAAGAGTAGCGCAGAATGGTGCTTGGGTCGATGAGACGCCCAACAGCGTTGATTGAAGAGGAGGGTACTTCTCTGATGGATTATTGATATTGCCTGGATGTAGTATATTGAGGCAGTCCGGGTTTAGTCTTTTTTGTTTCTCATTGGTGTTCATACATGGATGCGAGTTCTATCTTTAAATCACCTTCGATTCTGAGTGATAGTGATGTTAAGCATGGGTGCCTTCTAAGAATGTGGATTGTCTAGGTGATCCCCCACAGCTAAGAACTCGTGTATGTAACCCATAGCCGAGAAAATGAAGCTATCAGGCCACTAGTTGATTTAAAGTCTCGCCATTATCAATCTCCAGTCGAATTTTAATCCATAACTGGAAGCTTGAATTTTGAGCTATCAAGCTCCGAGGCATAGGACCCACTCATGCCCGAGGCCTGCGGAGCGCTCCCAATGACAACGGCCGATACCCCGGATTCTGAGTGTCTCCACTCGTTCTTCTCGAGCCGTGAGAGGTTCAATTCGCGTAGTCAGCAACCGCGAACCTCGGCACTATTGAGCCTGGACATTCGATGTTGTGCGGAGAAGATAGAGCTTGACAAATCTGGGGTAGAATTAATTACTGTAGTTTGTACTCTGTTCCTTCATATCTTAACACGATCCCTCCTTTCTTTCTGCTTTTTCCGTTTTCCTAGATCTTGCTATTAAGACATTCTCCATCCTCATTTGTGACGACTGTTACCCCTTACTACGCCACATTATAATCATCATCACAAGCCGACGTTAGAACATTACCATGTCGGCAAGAATCCCAGCCATTGTACGTGACATTGCCCCTGGACTTTCTTAAGATGAGTGTTGGACTGACATTGAGAACGTAGGCTGCCAACCGCGTCAGCGATGCTGCCAAGAAACAGCTTGACCTCGTCGCCAAGTTCGTCGAGGAAGAATGCATCCCGTCAGTTCATCATTCACTCTCGCGCAAAACCATGACTGACCTTCAATAGTGCCGACCCCGTTGTAGAGGCCCTTGCTGGCGAGGGCGATGCCCGTTGGGAAGGTCACCCTTCTATCATTGAGGACTTGAAGGACAAGGCTCGCAAGCTTGGTCTCTGGAACATGTTCCTCCCCAAGGGTCACTACAAGGAGTCTCCCGGCTGGACCAACCTTGAATACGGTCTCATGGCTGAGTGGCTCGGCCGCTCAAGCGTCGCGTCCGAGGCGTGCAACTGCTCTGCTCCTGACACTGGTAACATGGAGGTGCTGGCCAAGTACGGCAACGACGCCCAGAAGGCACAGTGGTTGAAACCTCTCATGGAGGGCAAGATCCGCTCAGCTTTCCTCATGACAGAGCCTCAGGTCGCCTCCTCTGACGCTACCAATATTGAGTTGAGCATTCGTCGCGAGGGTAACGAGTATGTTCTGAATGGTCAGAAGTGGTGGTCTAGTGGTGCTGGTGACCCCCGATGCAAGATCTACATCGTCATGGGCAAGACAGATCCCGACAACAAGGACCCTTACCGTCAGCAGTCCGTTATCCTGGTCCCCGCTGAGACGCCCGGTATCACCATCAACCGTATGCTCAAGGTCTACGGTTTCGATGACGCGCCCCACGGTCACGGACACCTGACATTCAACAACGTGAGAGTGCCTGCCTCTAACCTTGTCCTCGGAGAGGGACGAGGATTTGAGATTATCCAGGGCCGTCTTGGACCTGGCCGTATTCATCACGCCATGCGTAGCATTGGTGCTGTAAGTCTACCTTTGTCTTCACTCTATGAAAAGATATTCTAACAACATTATAGGCCGAGCGCGCTCTTGACTGGATGCTCCTCCGAGTCAACGACGAGTCCAAGAAGCCATTCGGCAAACTTCTCCGCGAACACGGTGTCATTGTCGAATGGATCGCCAAATCTCGCCTGGAAATTGACGCTGCCCGTCTTATCGTCCTTAACGCAGCTATCAAGATGGACGAGCTAGGCCCCAAGAAGGCCCTCAAGGAGATCGCAGAAGCCAAGGTCCTCATTCCCCAGACAGCTCTCACTGTTATCGACCGTGCTGTCCAGGCCTACGGTGGTGCCGGTGTTTCTCAGGACACCCCGTTGGCCTACATGTGGGCTGGCATTAGAACTCTGCGCCTGGCTGATGGACCTGATGAGGTGCATCTGCAGCAGATGGGACGTAATGAGAACAAGCGCAGTGCTGAAGTTACCGCTACGATTAAGGGACAGAGGGCCAAGACAGAGGAGCTGCTGAAGGCCTATGGCGTCCAGAGACTCCAGCCCGGTGCTAGAATACAGCACAAGGCTAAGCTGTAAGGTCATGTATAGATTAGGGATGTTTATTTATTTGCTTGAGCATATATGTCAAGGCATGGCATGGCGACTAGAGTATCAAAGTTGTTAAGATTATTGAAAACATATGGAATTTCATACGCTACGCTCTGACCATAGTCAATTCCCTACCCCATTACTAGTCAATTGCCTAGTCAAGGAACACCCTGAGCACTTCTATAGTTGCTCCTATCTCATATTACAGCGATACTGGCTTTGATCAATGCACCGAAGTTGAGTAAACACAAAAGTCCTCCAATGACGAAAGAACAAAGGAGGAACAATTCAGGCTATTTTAGTGTGAGTCGACATGTCATTATAGGCTTTGTTGCAGGGCAAAAGGGTGTAGTTAACATGAATCATATAGATGTTGTTTCAAACAGTCAACACATTCAGCTACAACTGGACATCGTGGAAAGTCATATACCGTTAAAATCGTCTACCCCTATCATGAGTCAACACCCAGCCCCTTTCAGAGGACCATTAAACACAAGTCATGCCATTGCCATTACCCCAGTGATGATGCGTTGTTCACGGCTTGTCCGCGTTAAACACAGGCCTCAGCGTGCCATTTCTCACAGTGGAGTCTCGTCTAGGCTATGTCCACTGTAACCGTCCATTCCAGCAGTCTAGCCCGCTAGAACGCGGCAACAACCCACGTCATCCGATCGTTCCTGGCCATACCCTTGTAATTTTCACTAATTGCCAGTTGCCCCGTCAACGTCAGGCACCGTTTACTTTGCCCGGTAATTTTCTGCTAGTTGTGCATGGCACCTATTTCATAGACCGAGTACCCTTAACATTAAAGAACTTGCAACTCATGTCAACTGTTTCTTTCACATACACACTACACACATACACAAACCAAAGAACCTTTAGCCATCACATCTCTCAAAACTCGAGATTATTCCTCTCTTCGGCATACACACTTTCCAACTTCTTCACCACTCTCAATACTTTCATCATGTCTGCTAAGGTTCTCGCTGATAAGGACGTCAACGCCACCATGACTGAGCAGCCTGCTGCCAAGGACGTTAAGAGCATGGAGTACCACCGTCAGGCTTTCCACTCCAAGATGGCCGAAGATGAAGGGTAAGTACTTCCTTTAGAATGAATAGTACCAATAGCTAATGTTGAAGCAGTGCCGACAAGTACGTCTCGCCATCTGACAACATCATGAGCCCTTGCTCTCAGAAGATCAACGCTCTACGAAACAAGCACGCCAGCAAGTTCGTCTTCCCCCTATATCCCCTTTCTCTAGCATTAATCAACTAACACACTCTCTACAGAGCCAAGCCCAAGTCACTTTTCGCCCAAGCGAGCGCTAAGAAACTCCAAAGCGATAACCCCTTCGGCGCAAAGCCAGCACCAACAAAGGCTGTCTTCCAGCTGTAAAGCACCCGGCAACATCTCTTTCTTCTTCGATTAGAGCATGTCTCGCTTCTTTGGGATGCGCCTTTTGCTTTTTGGTTGACTAGTGATTGCTAGTTCACGGTGTTTATTTGAACCGCTGGAGGTCTGGTTTAGGGCGTTTGGGGTTCGCTTGACGTACACATATACACTCACATTAATGGTGGTGTAGGATTGAACACTTTGGCTTGTAATGACATGATGCAATGACAGGGTTTGGCTTGGCTTCTTTTCTGCTGGCCGGTTTATGTACGATTCTTACCAATAAAACATGGTTTTGGTACATGAAATATATGTCCGTAGTACTGAACGTGATGGCTTTCTTATTTTTATAAAATGGCAGCCTATGTGTCTATGCTTTCCAGGCGGTGCAGATATACACAACATCCTCGTCCGCAACAGGGTGACTCAGACCAACTCGTTGCGGAACGTGTCTCGCACTCGCACCCCACACCAGCGCATACTTGAATGTGTCCTTCAGAGTCCTGTGAATGCGGTCACACACATCTTCGATAGTGCTGTTGCTACGCACAATTAGCGCCTCGCCGAAATCGGGTTCTGCACCCTTGCGCTTAGTGTAGATGCGAATAAGGTTGAGCTCCTTCCAACATCTGTCGATGACGTCCTGAATACCCAAATCGTCCTCACAACTCATCACAACTGTGTGGTCCTCGCGAGCCAAACTATCGAGGAAATCGAGCGAGACACTGTCGATCTTGTTGTAGACGTACAAGCACTTGATGTACTTTCTGTGGTCCTTCATAATAACGTCAATGAAGTCGTCAACCGTAGCGTTCTCGTCACGGACGAGAACCTCACAATTGAGGATCTTGTAATCGCGCAGAATGTTGTAAAGCATCTTCTCATCCAGTTTCTTGGGAGGAGACTGGAATGTGATTTTCATACCACCCGCTGTCTTAACTTTGAGGTAAATGTTGCTAGAGGTTTCACATTAATAGAGATTCGAGATTGTCTTGGTTTAAGCACTTACGGGGGCTCTCGGTTCAGACGGATACCGACTGCCTCCAGTTCAGCCTCCAACAATGCTCTTTGCTCAGCCTTCTTGGTAGCATCAAGAACCATGAGAATGAGATCACTGGTCTTGGCAGCCGAGATGACCTGTCGTCCTCGACCCTTGCCTTCGGAAGCGCCCTCGATGATACCAGGAAGATCGAGAAGCTGGATCTCAGCACCACCATACTCGAGCACACCAGGAATGGCTGTCAAGGTTGTGAAAGCATAGGAAGCGACCTCTGACCGTGTTTTCGTGACTTTGGACAAGAACGTCGACTTTCCTACTGATGGAAAACCGACCAGGGCAATCCGCGCATCACCACTTTTGCTGACATCGAAACCTGCGCCGCCACCACCTCCGGCTCCTGGACCAGGCTCCAGAAGCTGCGCCCTTAACCGAGCAAGCTTTCTAGAATTTGTTAGTATATTGGGATTTAGACGAACTGGCAAAAAACGCTGATTTTGCTAGCAAGCAGCAATGGTGCATCAATTAGACTGGACGTACCCTTTTAATAGACCCAAGTGATATTCTGGACTGCGTTAACACTACTGCGAAAGGAATGAGACATCCGTTCAAACATACCAGTTGCCTTGTTTTCTGTGAATAAGTTAGTAAACGTTCACAATAAGAAGAATAAGTATTCTGTTAAATGACTGGATGGGCAGTCAAGCGCAGGCTAAGAGCAAGTCTCAGAATGACTTGGGATGACTTATCACAAGCACAAGTAGTTCCCCAAGAACTTTCCCAGAAGCATCTACACAGGACTTGGTATACCCGTTTCCTCGAATTGCTCTCTTCACTCACTTTGCGTTTTCTTCATCTCCTCCTCAATCCTATCGCCTTGTCAGTAATGCCCCGCCATTGTTTTGAAGAGCCGACTCACTCCTTGATCTTTTCCGTGATGTTCACCATCTTGACGGTTGTTTGAGACGCAGGTGCGCCTCTGAAAACAGCTTGAAAATGAAAGACAAATAAAGCAGGGTACAAGTCTCGAGTTCTCGACGCCTGTCCAAGATCTAAATCATGAGTGGGGGGTTAAGAGGCCTGATGAAGTGGTGGCAGAATTCGAATGTCAAGCTCCACAGGTGCTCCATGTCGCTCTTACCGCTTTCCTCTTCTGACATCCAACTCTTCCCCCAGAATCTTTTACAGCCTTGCATCATCAGCACAGGCTCCTCGCGTTGCCATCACAACGACTTTTCGACAATTCATCATCCACAATCGAAAATATGGCCGACACAGTAGAGCAAGTCGAGACGGCGCCGGTCGCTGAGCAGGAGAACCAGGAGATGGCAGTAGCGACAACAAATAACGAAGTCGCGGCGCCAACGGGAAAGAAGGTTGTCAAGAAGATTATTCGCAAGAAGAAGCGACCTGCGCGAGCCCAAGTCGATCCCGATTTCTTCACATCAGAACCTCCTCCCCAGACCGGCACGATCTTCAACATTTGGTACAACAAGTGGTCCGGCGGCGATCGAGAGGACAAGTATCTATCTAAAACTAAGGCAAAGGGTCGCTGCAACGTCTCAAAAGACAGTGGATATACCAAGGCCGACGCGATACCCGGAAGCTTCTTCTGTTTGCGCTTCGCGCGCGGAATCTGCCCTAAGGGACAAGATTGCGACTTTCTTCACAGGCTGCCAGGGACCTACGACCACTTCAACCCCAATGTTGACTGCTTCGGACGCGACAAGTTCTCCGACTACCGAGATGATATGGGTGGTGTAGGAAGCTTCATGAGGCAAAACAGAACAGTTTATGTGGGAAGAATTCACGTCACGGATGACATTGAAGAGATTGTGGCGCGACATTTCGCAGAATGGGGTCCCGTCGAGCGCAGTAAGTTCTTAGCCTATTCAAATGACAAACTTGGCACTAACGTGAATAGTTCGTGTTCTCAACACCAGAGGTGTCGCTTTCGTCACGTATGTCAACCAGGCTAATGCCGAATTCGCCAAAGAGGCTATGGCGCATCAGTCCCTCGACCACGAAGAAGTTCTCAACGTTCGCTGGGCAACTGCCGACCCGAACCCCATGGCGCAAGCACGAGAGGCGCGCAGAATCGAAGAGCAGGCTGCTGATGCCATCCGTCGAGCTCTCCCTGCAGAGTTCGTTGCCGAGATTGAAGGCCGAGACCCAGAGGCTAGAAAGAGACGGAAGATTGAGAGCAGTTATGGTCTTGAGGGATACGAGGCGCCTGACGACATTCATTTTGCTTTGGGCGCTCAGTCTGTCAACCCCTTGGGCCGAGAAGGCTTTGAGGTGGAATACCAGGGACGGCCAATGATCGAAAACGGGGAGGCCGGTGAGGCACCAGTCCAGGCGGAAGAACAACAGCCGCAACAAGAGACTGGGGGTATCTTCTCAGGCAGCACTCTTGCGGCTCTTAATAAGGCAAAGGTTGCAGTGGCATCAAAACCCAAGGCCGCGGCTTCAGGACCTTTGGTGGCATATGGCAGCGACAGCGACAGCGATGATGAATAGGGATAAGGCGCTTTGATTAATTTTTAAAAATGCATAGATATTTCATGTAACAATAATGATACCACCCGAACAGCAATTATTACTTAGCTGTTGAATATTCTCGAGTACAATATCTCGTGTCGTCCGATCCACAGATCCATAGCAGGCACTGTTTGACCAGCCTCTTCCACGGGGGTCATCCACTCTCGGTCGATCATATCGTCAATCATTCTCTGTACCTGTTGTCCAGCTAATACCTTTTGCGCATGATAAGGACCAAAAACGTTCGCTCTTACTGCAGCAGAAATCAACGCTTTAACGTGACTCAGCATAAAGACGTACGCCGTCTGTCGCAACCCCAGTCCGACAAGGGCGCATATCGCTCCAAATAGCGGCGCAAGATGAGCAGAAACCAGTGGTACTTCATTCTGGCTTTCCTGTCTTAACAATGTCGCAAAGTCTCGTAATGCGCGTCCATCAACATTCGGACAGCTCGAGCGGAATGATCGATCCCATATTCCCAGCAATGCACGACCCTGCGCGACACTAGCACGCCGACCTACAGTGCATATAATAGCAGCATCAAGCTGATCATCGAGCTCGGGAAGCTTTTCTGGGTTACGATGCGCCGCAAGAACAAAAGGGAGTGTCGTCGCAGCAAACGAGGATAATGAAGCTGGAAGAAACGAGGCAAATGATGCCGAGGCGCGAGGTTCATGAGCTAGATAAGACTCGAGACCGCTGCTAAAAGCGAATGAACCTAATGGAAGTGCCGAATCTGACAGAAGAAGCAGAAAATGAGTTGTTTCGGCAAGATGAGCTATGAATTATGAGTTTACGCCCCTTATCTATATATACGGGCTATTACTTACGAGTTGGAGACAGGGGTGGCGAAGGCTGGACTTTGTTAAGACGCGCCTTTGCGTCGTGAAGACGCTTTTCTAATTCGGAAATCTCATCTTGAATGAGATTGGCATCAGTCGGTATCAATACTTTGGAAGGCATTATGAAGTTTTTAGATATTTTACGAGGTTAAGTTGAGTATCAAAATGACTCGCTGAGAGATAAGACGATCTGGGTACTATAAAAAGGTCTAGACTCTTTTTTATCAAAACAAAACCATGACAACCATCATCATGTAAATCCAACAGCTGGGATTTTATCAAATACAACCCCAAAACTCCATGCCAATGCCCAATCCAATCCGGACTTTCTCATACTGATCGACGTATAATTATTAGCAGCCACGTTAAAACATCTCAATCCGTTACCCTTCCCTTGCTCAGCACAGTCTTGGTATCTCATATGTACAGTAGACTATGTTACTCAAGGCCGAACATTCTCCTTGTCAAATCCCATCCTTCCGCGCGCACGCTTCTTTTCTGCCATTCTCTGCTCGATACGTGCGATTGCTGCAGCTCTGCGCTCCGGTGGTAGCTTTGATGCGTTGGCTGTGAATACACTATTGTTTGGATCGGGACCTCCGAGGCGGGCATAGTGATCCTGCAACAAGTCGATCTTCTCATCCACTTTTTCGGTAAAGGCGGTTCGTTTTGATTGAGCAATTGACTTGGCGAGTGCGGGTAGATCAGGAACGGTGATTTCTTCGAAGTTTGGCCGACCGGGAGTTTCACCTCCGGTTTCGATACGCTTGGTGATTTCTTCACCAAGATACTCTCTATTCCTCGGCGATCGCGGAACAAACGGCTGCCATCTAGGCCGCCCAATGTCTGGCTTGGTACCAAGGCTTGATGAGACCATTCTGGATGTACCTATATCGGATTTGCTAACACTCGGGGCAGCGTCATCCGAGAACTTCTGGCGCAGTGAGGGAACGTTGGGGTCTGTGGTCTTGAGCTCCATTGTTTCACCTTCTAGATCAGTCAAGTCAAAGCTTTGTCGTGCCATATTACGCCCACGGTCTCTGTTGCCATCGTCCAATGGGTTGTGTCTAGACTTTGTGCCTTCTTCTGCCAGACGACCAGTATCTGACTGAACATGCCAACTCTTTGGTCGTGCAGCGTAGTCATCTTGCTCGGGAGCATCGTGATCGCCCATCTTAAGCGTCTTAATCTCCTTCTTAAGTTCTGCGATCTTCGTATGTGCCCGTTCCAATACTGCATTCGTATCCGCATTATGGGCTTGTGTTTCGTTGCGGTAGGCCTCGAATTCTTGCCTGAGTTTACGCAACTCTTCGTCCTTTTTCTTGTTTTCTTCTCGGGCTTCGCGAAGTTGGGCACGCAACTCTTGCGCTCTTGATCCTTCACGCAGAGGCTCGTTATTCGTCTTTTCATTTGTGCTGTTCTTCGTCTCGTTGTTCGCCTCAGCCTTAGCCGCTCGTTTTTCGGCCGCTTTAAGTTGACTTTTCAGGGAAGATATTTGCTCGCGAAGGTCGCCAACTTCTTTCACTTGCATACGAGCTCGTCTCAGTTCGCGCTGCGTCTCAAGGAGAGTCTTCTGGGTCCGAGGTGATGTCGCTTGTCGTCGTTTTCGGCCGTCTGAATCTGGTTCGTCCTCTCGCTCGCGAAGAAACTCCTCGAGTTGGTCCTCCAACTCCTGCACTCGCGTTCTGTATTGTACGGCCAAGGCTGTTTGCTTAGTGAGTGTTGGTAGAAGATCGGAGTTGCTTTCGTCTGGCCTGTCTCCACGCTTTGATACTATTTTAGAGGCACCTTCAGCAATCTGCTTCTCCATCTCAATGACCTTCTGCTGTTCTTCCTTGAGCTTGACTGCGAGCTCAATCGCCTCTGCATCCTTCTGTTTCGCGTAGGACTTTGCCAATTGTTTGTACTTGAGTAACTTCTCCATCTCCGCTTTCGCATCCTCGTGGTATTTCTCAAACTCTTCCTTCCAGTATCTGCCCGACTGCGAATGAGGCTCATTAAGATCGATCGTAATGTCGTGCGTACAGTAGTCTTCATCATCGGCTTCTTCCCACTCATCGGAGGAATTATCCTGGTCTTGTTGCGCCGAGTTCCTTTGGTTCACGGATTTGGAAGCTTTCTCCAGAGCCTCGTTCAAGCGGGTGCGCTGTCGCGATTCTGGCTCTTTGTTTGGATTGACATTTTTCTTGACATCTTGTCCGAATGATACGCGTTTTCGTCTCGTGGTTCCCGTTCCCGGAGTCAAGAGAATCCCTTGCGGCCGCTGCGGTGTTCGGGAGGATTCCTGATCCATCCTGGAATTTCTATCCTTTGCTGACGCTCTCGTGGATTGGTTACTGGGTCGCGCTGGGGTTCCAAATAATGCGCTTTTGAATGCTCTGGCAGCGAAGACGGGCGCGGGAGTGTCAGGGACGTCAATCTGAGTTGTATCTGTTGAAAATGTTAGCTATTTTGATAAATCATAGTTTTCAGAGCTAATAATACGCACCTCCATCATTGACTGGCTCTGGCGCGTTCTCGCCGCGTCTCAACATCCAGCCCAACATCTTGTGATAGTGCTACACGCGAACGAGGGGCAAATGGTTGAATATATGAAGAAAGAAAAGAATTCGCATCAGCGATTAGGAGATTCAAAACAGCAACATTTATTCTTAAGCCTGCGCCGTTGTGTTGACTGTTTTGTTGTGGCAGAATGAGATTGGATGTCGTTGAATGTTAATGTTGACTTTCGTTTTCAATGTTTACTTTCAGCTGCTGTAGAGATCATGGCCAAGCAAAAGTAGACAAGACCCTGGCGGCCCCCACCCTCCCGGCTTTTCCAAGGAACCTGCCTTGGGGGGGGGCTGCACTAATGCAGAATCAGGCATTCCTGCAGCGCGCAGTAGGCTGTCCAGGTGACCCCAAACACTAATTGGCCGCCGCAAGAACCGCTGAGAACCCCTCATCAGCCCTGTGGCCGCCTGTAATTCGATGGAGCGACACCGCCTTTGTGAGAGCGTCGCAAACTGAGTTGGCAGTCATTAAGTGGAAATAGACGGGAGCAGCTATTAAAACTACCCCGCCACTTTTTTCGCGACTCGACGTCAGAGGGAGTCTTCTCTTATCTTTCATCCATTCACTAGATGACCTTATACAACCGTTCATCTTAATTTATTTTACTAGTATTCGCCGTCATGGCTTCTTCCCTGTAGAGCGTCACGGCTTTTGCTGTGACTCGACTCTCCTCTGGAACCTGCGCAAACATGGCGGGGAAACAACCTGGGGTATGGAAGACGCCCTTGACTCTCAATAACGACACCAATGACTCAAGCTTCCCCGGTCTCCAACCTGCTGCGAGCCCGGAGGTCACCAACAAAATCGAATATGAAGAACTACAACAGAACGAGCTCCTCGCCCTCGAGGCTATTTATGGCGACGACTTTGTTATGCATTCAGGAACCCAAAGCGCCTGGAAGGTAGAGTCCTACGACACCCCCTCGAGTTATCCTTCGAGATACAACTGGGCAACCGAAGCTCACGGCCTATAGAAAACCGAACCACACTTTGACATACGGATAAAAGCATCCAAAGATGAAGATTTTGCTTGTACATTGAGCTTTGTCATGACTGCAACCTATCCGAAATCACCACCTCTTATCACCTTGAAGAAATATGATCTTAAGGAAGTCACCCAGTTTAAGATCCAGAAATTCTTAGAAACGAAACCGAAGATTTTCGCACAAGACGAACAAGAGATGATTGATCAGATCGTTGAAGGAGTACGCGATATTCTCGAGGACGCTGCGCAAGCAAAGGCAGATGGCAAACACCTGCCCTCTCTTGAAGAGGAACGAGAACGCCATGAAGCTTCCATGGCAAAGTTAGCGCAGGAGAAGAAGGAAGAGGAAGAGCGCAAGAAGATCGAAGAGGCTCAAGAAGAGGAGCGTGTCATGGCTGAGATGCTTCAGCAACAAATCGACCGACAGAAACAAAGGGCCAAGGAATCGAAGCGTCGTCCTAACGGCAACACCTCCCAGGAGATCACCACCAGTACGGAGACAGAGGAGTTGATCGAGTTTGATCAGTTTTGCAACGCCACGGACAAGTCGGGAAACACCATTGTTTTCAAAGCTGTCGCAGGCAAATGCGATCCGCGACATGGACCTGTGTCTGTCGTTTACACAGTCAGACCTGTTCTGGCTAATGGACAGGGCAGCTTGACTATGGCATTAAAGGAGACCATCTTGCGCACCACGAGCAAGGACTCAAAGGAGTTCAAGCTTCAACTCCAAAGTCTTGAATCTCGCCTCCAAGATCTCAAGACCGTGAAAAAGGTTCATCACCGTCATCTCGTTGACGTTTTAGACTTTAGGGTACAGGCTGGACTTGCTACGGATCCCACTGTTGCAAATGCGTGGACCATAAGTGTCTTATCACCTCTAGCAGAGAAGGGTCCCTTGGAGGAGCTATTGGAGCTTGCAGGACAAATTGAGATTGGCAAAGTGCGTTCCTGGACGCGAGACTTGCTAGATGCACTCAACTTCCTCCACAACAAAAATATTGCTCATCAGGATATCCATGCTGGAAACATTCTTCTGTTCCGAGAAGCCACGGGTGAAATTGTTCCCAAAATCTCCGATGCCTGGTATCAGAGAGAAATCCACTCGATCAACTCCCACAAACCAGGACTTCCTGGTTTGCATACTGCCAAATCTGCCTATTGGCTACCACCAGAGATCGCTGGTATATCAAAACCCCAGTATACTTTCAAGACTGATATTTGGGATTTTGGCATTGTATTTGTTCAGATGATCTTTGGCCTTGATGTGCTAAGAACGTACTCCTCGCCCAAGAACCTGATGGAATCTGTCACTCTGTCGCACTCTTTACACGAATTAGTGAGCAGATTCTTTAGGGAGGATAAACAAAAAAGGCCCAGAGCCTTTGAGCTTGGATCCAGCGAGTTCTTGGCTACGGATGCACCGATTCTCTTCGATGACTCCTCCGCCATTCTGTCAAGTAGCCCTGCGACTTCTTTGCAGCCCATTCCAAAGTTCCGACGCGATTCAACTACTCACAGAGGACCTTCTCTGTCACGATACACCGAAGACTTTGTTGAAGAAGGCAGGCTGGGAAAGGGTGGTTTTGGAGAAGTAGTCAAAGCAAGGAAGAAGCTTGACGGTCAGATCTATGCCATAAAGAAGATCACACAACGATCGCATGCCAGTCTTACAGAGATCCTGAAGGAGGTTCGGTTATTGTCTCAGCTCAGCCATCCTGCGGTCGTCCGATATTACAACACGTGGGTTGAGGAAATCCCCGACCAGGGTGATACTGAGGATGACACATCAACCGGCTACTTCACGGAAGAGAACACCCAAGGCTCTGAGTCTGCTAGTATTGATATTCAATTCGCCACTAGTACAGGAGGTCTCGATTTCATATCATCTAACGCAAACGTGGATTACGGGTTCGAGGAATCGGATGAAGATGAAGATGAAGATGATTCAGAAGAAGAGGATACTACAGACTCTGATGATGAATCAGTGGATGAAATGTCTATCCACCGAGTTGTATCTCCCGATAAAGAGAGGAACGCCATGTTTCAACGACGGGCGCGTTATCAACGTTCTTACAGAACAATACTCTACATTTCCATGGAATATTGTGAAAAGCGAGTAAGTGACCAGGTCTATACGTCACCGTGAAGATAGCAGTTTGCTTACCAGAATCAATAGACTCTTAGGGATCTTATTGCCAGGAATCTTTACAAGAACACGGCAGAGATCTGGAGGCTTTTCCGTCAGATCCTTGAAGGTTTGGCTCATATTCACGGATTGAGCATTGTTCATCGAGACCTCAAGCCAGAAAACATATTCATTAGCAGCAGCTCGGATGGAATCGACAATGTCAAAATTGGTGATTTCGGGCTTGCCACCAGCGGGCAGTTCTCAGTGGAAAAGGCTACCACTGCGAACACGTTGGAGACAGACGATATGACGAGAAGTATTGGCACTGCCTACTACTCAGCGCCTGAGGTAAGGTCAACGGTGAACGGTATATACAGCACAAAGGTCGACGTAAGTAAACCAAGCCACCCGCAACTAATCCTTGGACTAATAAAATCAGATGTATTCGTTGGGCATTATCTTTTTCGAGATGTGTTATCTGCCCATGATGGGCATGCAGAAGGCCGATGTCCTTGGCCAGCTTAGACGGCCGCAACCAGTGTTACCATCAGACTTCAAGCCCGCAGAGAAGGCTCAGACCGATATTGTGCTGTCTCTTGTTAACCATAATCCCAAAGAACGACCATCGAGTACAGATCTTCTAAAGAGTGGAAAGTTGCCCGTTCAGATGGAGAGTGAGACAATCAGACGCACTCTTGCAGGACTCGCAGACCCCAGCTCTCCCTACTACCGCAAGATGCTTTCGACTCTCTTTGCAAAGCGCATGGAACCTGCCAAGAATTATGCCTGGGATATGTCCTCGGCGAACATGAGTCCCCATGAGTTACTCAACCAGGGCTTAGTGAAACAAGAGCTGGTATCGATTTTCCGCCGCCATGGCGCCTTAGAAACCCCTCGTGGGATTATTTATCCTAAGTCCTCTCACTACGGCGATAATGCAGTTCAACTTTTGGATCCCAATGGCAATGTGCTCCAGCTGCCCTACGATCTGACTCTTGGAAATGCAAGAATTATGGCGAAACAAACTAGTGGGCCAGTAGTCCAACGAACATTTACCTTTGGCAACGTATTCCGTGATAAGCAGGACATGGGACAGCCGCTTATGTTTGGAGAAGTGGATTTTGATATCGTCACCACAGACACGCTGGATCTCGCTCTAAAAGAAGCAGAGGTTCTCAAGGTGATTGATGAAATTATTCACACATTCCCTTCATTATCAACGACAGCCATGTGTTTTCATCTTGGACATTCGGATCTTTTGCATCTTATTTTTGAGCATTGCGGAATTGAGCCCGCTAGCCGGCGTGGAACGGCAGACGTGTTGAGTAAGCTGAACATTCACAACTATACCTGGCAGAAGATTAGAATTGAACTGCGGTCGCCGACTGTGGGTGTTTCGGCTACAAGTGTGGATGAACTGCAAAAGTTTGATTTTAGAGGTAAGCAATAGTGACTGCAATGCAGAATCCGATGAGACTGACATCATGTAGACACCCCGAATAAGACATTCGCAAAGCTCAAAACTCTCTTTGAGGGTAGCGATCTGTACCAGCGAGCCTCGCCGACGATCGCCCATCTTAAAGAAGTCGTAGAGTATTGCAAGCGCTTGAGTGTCGGCACTAAGATCTATATCAATCCTCTCAACAGTCTGAAGGAGGCCTTTTATACGGGAGGCGTTCTTTTCTCCTGTCTCTATGATAAAAAGGTCAAGGATGTTTTCGCTGCTGGTGGCAGATATGATCAATTGATCAGGGAACATCGACCAAAGGTCGGCGGCCAATTTGGAGAGAGACACGCTGTTGGATTTAGTCTGGCGTGGGAGCGATTGGCAAAACCCCCGAAAGCTGGTGGGCGCCCGTTCTTGAAAAAATCCGAGGACGAAGCAAATGGTCTTTTCAACACTCGACGAGTAAGTTTGTGTACTGGAGTTACAGTTTGTTGGTTGTACTAACTGGATGCTGCAGTGTGACTGTCTTATCGCCAGTTTCGATGCTGCTGTGCTGAGATCGTCAGGTGTTGAGATACTCCAGACTCTCTGGGCACACGACATTAGCGCCGAGATGGCTAAAGACGCTAGGTCGCCAGAAGATCTGATGTCGAAACACCGCGATGAAACTTATTCTTGGATCATCATCATCAAACAGGATGCAATCTTGAAAATAAAGAGCATGGGACGAAAGGAGGTCCCGGATGCGGACATACCAACGACACAGCTGCTTGCTTGGCTTCGTAACGAGATTCGAGAACGCGATTCGAGGTCAGTGGTGAAACTCCGTGGCAATAGCTCGGCGGACTCCAGCTCGGGTGACAAAGAATCTGAGCAGGAAGTTCGTGTACTGGTGGCACAAACGCGGAGTAAAAAGTTCAACCGTAGAACGGTTGTAGAGCAAGCCCAAGTCAGTGCGAGTAGTTTGGTGCGATCATTCCTCGAAGGACCAGTCTTGGCTATTGAGACGACAGACCAGGTTATGGACTTGATGCGTGAGACATGTCTCTCGGAACCCGAGGGCTGGCGACAAGTCGAACATTCCGTAACGACTACGGAAAAGAAGTATATACGAGAGATCCACGACCAGTTGGATACCTGGCGATACAAGTATCAGAAGAAGAACGGGTCACGGCACGCCTTCCTCTACAACTTCCGTTCGGGCAACTGCGTCTATTACGATCTGGGTGCTTAATACATGTTGGAGGGAGATACTAAATATAGAAAGATATATATTGCTTATGTGCTTGTGAATATTGGATGAGTTGCATGAAGATGGTCTGAGGTAAGAGATACTGGTACCTATGTAGACACAGAAATAACTTTGAATGAAACAACTCAACTCATGATTAGACTCTTGATTAATCTTGAAACGCTTCGACAACTTATAAAGTGAAACGTTATTGATACCAAGCCACATGTATTCCTTGGCCTCGTTGTATGAGCCTTTATACTAACCCTATAGCTGAAACAGAAAATAGCAATTTATTCCGGGATTAAACAGGGACTCCCGTAATGAGAGTTCATAGTGACTGTATTGATATTCCAGTCAAATATGAAAGCTAATTGCTTATTAGGGTTCTCATCTGGATCCTCGATGCTGGCGTTCATGAACTCCAAGCATCAAATGAATATTAGACGCAGGCACCCGAGAACCGGTAAGCAATGGAGCGATCCAGGAGCGGGAGTGTGTGGGTACGTACCTAAGCGTGATGGGATGAGTGGGCCGAAAGTGGAGTCAAGGGACCAACGGGACGTCGACGTCAGTTTTGTCACTGAAGCAGGCACGAGGAGGGGCAAAGCAAGCGCAAACAGGGCAGGCGTCAGCGTCACACATTCCGAACCATTACCAGAACCAGGTGGCAGGTGCGACTGCGGTCACCGGCCGGGTTTGGAGTGGATTGGTTACAGTACTGGATTGGATTCCTTTCAGGTATACTACGCCCCCGGCCCCGGGACGACGGCGGCCTGGCCGATGTGAATGACTCTATTTTATTGTTAACTACAGGCGAAGGCAGCCAGTACTGCACTGT
Source organism: Fusarium cf. aywerte (assembly GCA_011034095.1). Taxonomy (NCBI): domain Eukaryota; kingdom Fungi; phylum Ascomycota; class Sordariomycetes; order Hypocreales; family Nectriaceae; genus Fusarium; species Fusarium cf. aywerte. The sequence goes on from WETZ01000056.1 coordinate 141,186, forward strand.
GATATTCTTTTCTTTTCTTTTTCTCCATTTATTCTTTTATTGTCCTGCAGCAATTTAATGCTTTGTTGTGTGTGTGAATAAGCACAATAGGAGGCGATCCTCCTTTTTCTTTTCCTTGTTTCACCTCTTCCAAGTATCTGTCTGTCTCAACCGTGTTGGTTCCAACCTTCCCTGAATGCACTCACTCATCAAGGTCATGGTTAAGCAATAAGCACCCCGAGCAATAGACCACGCCCTTACTACCTAAAAACAATATCCTTCTCTCCCTATCGTAAAAGGGCAAGCGGGAACCAAACAGGATTTGCCAACACAGCGAAAAGAACTGCCAGTTCACTTCACTTGAATTTTATCCATCCCTAAAACACCAACACCACTGCCGCTGCCACTAGCTACCGCTTCTGCGCCAATTGCCGACGCCGCAAACGCCGGCCTTCTACTTCCACGGGCCTCCTTCTCCTACTCCCGCCCCTCCTCGACCGCCCTTTCCACGCCCTTCGCCTCTGGCACTGGCCTGACTTAATAAGCCTGACTCCGACTTACCAACCTGCAACAAACCTCTTCACTTGAAGCCCAACCCTTTCGATCTTTTTCCCCCACTCGCTCATTTGGAGGATTTTCTATCGTGTGAGGAACGGCACGACACACAGACCTAAATTCACTATCAGTTAACAGTCATCATGGCGCAAAAGCGACTCATGCAGGAGCTTCAGCCCCTTCAGAAGGAGAAGTGGGTTGACATCGAGGTATGTTTTGTTTGGCTCCACGGTCATGAGCGAAAATTAACACGAGGTTTCATTCAAGACCGACGATTCGAACCTCCTTCGCTGGAAACTTGGTCTCTGGGTCGTCAACCCCGACAGCGTCTGGCACGGGGCCTATCTCAAGGCTGAGATGAAGTTTCCCGCAGACTACCCATACCAACCGCCTACCTTCAAGTTCTTGACAAAGAACATCTGTCACCCAAACGTTTACACTGACGGCAACCTCTGCATTTCCATCCTCCACAAGCCGGGTGAAGACGAACAATCAGGCGAGCTGGCTAGCGAGCGTTGGAACGTTCTTCATGGCGTCGAATCCGTCCTCCGATCCGTTCTGCTCCTGCTCGATGATCCCGAGATTAACTCCCCTGCGAATGTTGACGCGAGTGTCCTCTACCGCGACAACAAAACCGAATACAACAAGCGGGCGAAGGAGATTGTTGATAAGTCTCAGAAGGACATACCAGCTGGTTCCAGAATGCCCACTACCTCCGAACTTACTACTGCACCACAAAAACCAGTCGACGATGATGCCGACTTTTGGAACATGACAGATGAGGAGGAAGACTTTGGCGGCAGCGACAGTGACGAGGATCTGGAGGATTTTGATGACGATGACGAAGACGACGATGATGTTCGAGACCGGAACTAGACGTCCTGGCGCAAAGTGCATTTCTTGGGAAGGCCCAACACGGTGGGCTGGCTATTTTCGTCCCATCTCGTATCCTCAGCATTTTTAAGGGTTTCGTCTTTTCATCTGCAGTTGGTCGGCATAGCGGGTTGTCTTTTATTACTTAGGGCGTTAACGATGCGGATTGTCCCGACTAGAACAGTCCTGGCAAGGCATGGACTTTGGCATGGAGGGAAATGGGAGCAGTACCCGCGGTCTCTTTTTTATACGTGCTGTTACGAGGAGCAAAGGATGTGTTTGGCTGCGCGGATTTCTTTATAGACAGAATACACAATTTGAAACAAGATACGCTGAGTTCTCTGGGTGCGAAGAATTAAAGATGGAATTTGAGGGCATGCTTATTGAATCTTCCATTGCGAGGTTCCTGGAATGGAGACGCGTGGGATAGATATCATGAACTACAAGAATAACGAGGAATCATGATTGAAAATATTGAGCTGTTGTTAAAGGTCGGCTCATAAGCGTACAACATGTCGTAATGTAGAGTGCTTTGTATTTCTTTTACTGTGGTAGCACTATAACACTATCTCAGCCACCCAATGTTGATGTCGAAACCCAATAATCCGACGTGATGCTACCACCCTTACCTGCCTTGGATGTAAAGGCAAGAGGAAAACTCCTTACGCTCAAATGCTAAAGCAAGAATCATATCGTGTCATAAGACAGCGGCGATTCCCATCGTCCGCCCGTGTTTCGTTTTTAGCAAGTCAAAACTACCAATGCAACCACAATTACGCCCCTTCTGTTCCGATCAAAGCACCACCTTAGGCTGTCTACTGCTTCTCATCTGGTATATCCATATCCATCAGATTGATCGGCTCCTTTCTTTCGGATGGGGTCCTCGACAAAGACATGAAAGGAGGCGGTTTAGACTTCTCTTGCATCTCCGGGCTTCGAGGCTCCTCTGACACAGACTGAGCTCTGTCCATATAATCAGCACCAACTGTGTTGGGCGTCATAGTAGCCGAAGTTGGCTCTGTTGTGGATGCTGTAGAGGCCTGGGGGCGAGCTGGAGGCTGGGAGGGCTCATCATCAAAGACATCAGAACTAGGGATGTAGTTCGATGAGTCTCCATAATCCTTCATCTCAGTACCTATATGATCATCCTGGTCATCGAATGGGTTGTCCCACCCGTTTCTGCCATCGCTGCCAATCGAAGCATGGTTGCTGTCCATTGACCCGATGCTGTCGGCTCGGTGTTTTCTCTTTGAAGGCGAGATAGGGTCAACGCTTGTTGTTTGCTTGGCTTCAGCTGTCGACTCTTCTTCAGCTAATTCTTGTCGAAAAGCCTTGTTGTCCACCTTGGTAAATCGTTCAAGCTGAGGTGGAAGCGGCTGCTTTGGAGCCCTAAGAGCCTCTTCAGTGGCATAGATTAGCAATGGCTTCCTCCTCCAGCCATCACTCCAAATATCCTCGTGTACTTGCTCGATTTCCATTTTCTGTAATCAAGTCAGTCACCAATTTCCCCAAAATGCTCGAACTTTTCCATCCCCTACCTCTGCCTTAATGGCTGGTTGATCCCCGTTTGGAATAAACATAAAGGCCAGTCTCCACCATTGATCAGCTGGTTTGTTCTCTTCCCCGTCTAGCTCTATTAAATCCTCTTCCTCACGTTGGCAGACATATATGATGTTAGGTGATTTAACCACTCCACGAAGCAGGTACTTTTTGCAAGTCATGGGCTTCGGACGGCCTGGCTTGTCAGGCACAGTCAGAAGCCTTCCAAGGGCTCTTTGCTTTCCCATAACTTGTTCCATTTCCTCATCGACGTCTGTGATGAAACGAGTTAGAATGCTTTCCACTTTCCTTTTCAAAGTGGCAAACACTACCTTTCATTCTCCTCTCGAGCCTTTCGAGCAGCTTCTTCGAGTATTGAAGTACCTCCTCAACTGTCTCGTACTGTTTCTCCGTAGCGTCATCGTAATCGGGAACAGCCTGGTGGTAGTCAGGGTATTTAGTTGTATCAAACCCCGACTTCTCCAACGCCCGGAACTTGCCAAACCCCTCGAGATAGCTTTTGTAACCCTCCCATTGCTCTGTTGACCTTTTCAGGAGCTCGGATTTGGTCTTAGCATTCCCTGTGATCCAGATCTCCTTGAGGCAATCAAGTTCTTCTTTTTCCTTCTCAAGACGCGCCATGTCCTCTTTTGTCTGACGCCAACCGTACTGGATGCGGCGGGCCTCGTCTCTTCGGGACATCATGTATCTCTCTGGATAGAATTCGCGAGGGATATCGATTGCGCGCCCCGGTCCATCGCCAGTGATTTCGAGTACCAATATCTCACCCAGCTCCTTGAAATAAGCCACCTTGGACCCTTGGTTAATTGCCTCCAACCCAAGTGTATCGCTCCACATTACGTGGTCAAGTGCCTCATACAAGGTCTTGATGCACTTGTACTCGTTGCGTGTGTGTTCTATTTCGAGTAGACCAAATGTGGCATCTTCTTCCAAAGTGTCTCCGTTAAACAGTGCGAGGCAAGCAACTTGCATGAGCGGCCGAATTGTTTCCATGTGTCTTTGACCAAGCATCTCATAAAAGTGCTTTTCCATGCCTATGCCGCCATACGACATCTTCTCTGTCAGTACAGATGTAGAGCCATATCCCCGCTCGGTGGAGTCCAAAAAAGCCATTAGACGATGGATCTCCTCTTCGAACGCAGTCTCGCTGTCGTGTTTCCCAGCATCCCAGCTCATTTCTTGATTCATCTTTGCCAAAACCTCTGGTGACAGTATCTCCTCACCTTTCCACCAGTACTTGTTGTTACCGTATGTTGCAGCTAGACTACCTATGTTGAGTAGTATATTCCGGACCATGGGAATTTCATGGAAGATGGTGAGAAGTCCGCCGAGTCGATGTTCGCTATCCGCGCTATTGCATGACAACAGCATCGCAGGGGCACCTGGTGCCCTCTTTCTTTTCGACGGGGGAGGCTCATTCACCGACATCTCTTTGTTCGTTGGTCCAGTTGGAACCATTGCCCATTGATCGGGGTTGTAGGTTTCGCGATTTGCTGGGCCGAATTGGGTCGGCGCAGGTGCTGAGGGTCCTATAAAACCGGTTTCTTGTTGGGGTATTGTTATGCCCGCTTCTTGCGCCGACTCGCGAATAGCTCGTTGTACGTCGTCGTCTTCCTGGGCCTGGCTATTTGGAACACCTGCGTAAGACCAGGTTAGTGTGTTCTCAACGGAGTGGGTAAGAGAAATACCGGGCACATGTGCCGCAGTCCAGTCCACCATCGTACCCAGAGGAGATCGATTGTTTGATCGGGAAGGAGGTCTCGAGGGAGCGCCATATATGTGGGAGTCGGGCGGGGGAGTTACGCCTTGGAGGACTGGGTGATCGGGTGATTCGACATGAAATGCTGCAGGATTTAGTCAAGATCAAAGGAGTGATACGGGAAGGAACTGACAGATCCCAGCATTGTTACTGTTCCCGTCTCTATCCGCACTGAATACTGAGTCGTCCCAGACCTTTTGATACTTTGAACGGAACTACAGCGTTTTAGCATGTAATTAGGGCCTTCGGGCATAGACATTCATACTTTTTCGTTGTCAGAGAGGAATTGCTCGATAACCGTTTCAGTGTTGCGATTGTTGAGCTATCAAGGAGATACATGTCAGTCGCAAGGGTCGCTCTGCGAAGGATGTAGCTTGGAGCTAACCTTGAGTGCTTGTATAGCTAAGTCGCGATCATGTACTGGGTTCAGATAGCAGACCTCAATCACCAGGTCAACCTCCTCCTTTGAAGGCTCCATAGACGCCATGGTGTCGTGGTGGCTGAAAGTTTAGGAAACAGGGGTTGGAAGCAGGAAGCTTCTGCGGTTCTCCAGCTTCAATCTGTCAATGCGATGCTCCTCCCACCAAGAGGGGACAACGAGTTTGCCTCGAATGATGGGGCGCGAGACGGATCGAGTAAGGAGAAAGAACCAAGAAAGAGACACACGAGAGGTAATTAATGAGCCCTTTGGGAGCGCCTTGGACAAAACACACTGGTTGTATGCTATATGAAGGAATGAAGATGGACCACCAACTGATGAGCAGCTTCTCCTTCACTTCCAAGGTACGCTGCAGTCACAGAGGGGTACGTACTAGCAATGCGATAAGATAAGAGAATGCTTGGCATTTGATCTACACGTGCTAATCTTGACGTTATTCGAATGACAATAATTTTACAACGTAGGTAGGTAAATAAACCATTATCATATCATATAAAATACTATAGGTATGAGTTGAAGTGTATACAGGTCTGGGATAAACGACTGACAATTTATTACGAGGACAACAGACCGTTGAGGTGTACCTGGGGCAGGCTCTAGGTACCTGTGTAAGATCACATAGATGTTGTAGTTGGACACTTTATGAAATGTCTACTCATGTTTCTTATGTTTCTGATACATGAAGGTGCATCCAAGAGTGAGTACGGTCCAGTGTAGGTATATAATTACCTTAGATAGTAGGTATTGCTTGTGTTCACAGCTAATAGGTTGGTGATAGGCTGATATGATAACAGCTAGTTACCTACTAAAGTATAATATCAGGTGGTAGTAAGTATGACATAAGTAGGGACCGAATCGGTAGTGATAAAAGCACCAGAAATAATACGTATTCCAAACTATTTAGTTGCATATTAACTAACACTGAGATCGATATGATCTAAGAATTGATAGCAGCATGGCTTCTGCAATGCGTCTCGAGCAGTGTCTAGCCGTAGCTCATGGCTTAGAAGGTTCTAGAAGCTTCGACGGCGAACTGGGGTTGACGGGAATAACTGTAGCTTACAGTGGGGCAGCAGCCGTCAAGGTGCAGCTACAGACTCGGGGTCACAGCAGATATGTGCAAGGTATCACGAAACACACAAACGAAGAATGGAATTTTGTACATGAGCAAGACAGCAGCAGTAAGCCAAGAGTCAAGCCTTTTCAAGACCCGCTTAAGCTTCCAGGAACCATCTCGAGCTTCAGAGCTGGAGCTGGTTGGAGCTGGAGGTCTTGGACTGGATTTCGGGCGTCTGGGGCGCTATCTCCACCACGGCTAAGTATCGTCATAGGTCACTTTATCCCTGTGAGTACCGTCAGGTATCGACAAGTCGAGCCCGACATGAAACTGCCACGAAGCATGACCGACAGACTTTTAGACAGGTGATCTTGTAGGAATTGAGTTTTAACTGCCCTAAATGATAAACACATAATTAGAAGGAACCATTTACCCGCAGTCGCAGTTGCAGGTGAAACAAATAGAAGTAACCAATGTAGAGGTACATCTTCTTTATTCTGGATGGAAATCGATCGACTCGACGTCACCCCCACCCCATGGATGTAATGGAAAGGTAAGGTCAGCCAGCCAGCCAGCCAGCCAGCGAGCGTCTTTTCCATATCAAGTTCTGGTCCCTTTCCCTTGGAAGCTTCCACAAGGTCCCATGCCCCAGTATTTCCCAGCAGTGGCTTCTCTAAATTCTATGTTACGGTCGCATGTCGTAGTCTTTGAAGTGTCAGTGTCATTTAGTAGCAGCTACCAGACCAGACTTTCTTCACCTTTTGTAAACTCACTCTCGCACTAAAACATCCCCTCTCTTTAACCTCACTTCAATTTACAAACCAAACCTTCGCACTTTTGGTTTCCCTTTGCAACAAGAAGCGACACACGTACTCTATTTACCATTTTAATTTCGACTCATCTTCCACCGCTTTCACCTTTTCACCTTTTGAGTCAACGCATCTGAACCACATCGCAAATCTAAACCTCTAAAGAGCACAACATTGACCACGAGCCACAATGGTCAAGGAGACAAAGCTCTACGACACCCTCAACGTCAAGCCTGAGGCGTCTCAGGACGAGATTAAGAAGGGATACAAGTAAGTAAACAAACCCTCAAATGCGGAGTCGTGGAGACGCAATATCCATCACAACTTCTTTATCATGTTACCGCCTTTGCATACATCATGGGCAAATCCATGTTTGTATCGGTGGCCCGACACGCATGAAACATCTCATCTGAAAACTTGACCTCCACGCAGCCTGCATTAGCATTATTATACGACCGTAGCTAACCACCATTCTTCTACAGGAAAGCAGCATTGAAATGGCACCCAGACAAGAACAAGGATAGCCCCGATGCGGCTGAAAAGTTCAAAGAATGCTCACAAGCATACGAAATCCTGTCCGACCCCGAGAAGCGCAAAATTTATGATCAATATGGTCTCGAATTCCTCCTTCGTGGCGGTAGCGCTCAGCCCGAGGGTGGTGCCGGTGCCGGTGCCGGTGGCAACCCCTTCGCTGCTGGAGGTATGCCTGGCGGATTTGGCGGATTCAACTTCGAAGGCGGTATGCCTGGTGGAGGCACCCGAACCTTCCACTTCAACACCGGCGGCGGCGGCGGTGCTGGCGGCTTTGGTTTCAGTAACCCCGAAGATATCTTTGCCGAGTTCATGCGTAACGGAGCTGGTGGTATGCACGGCGGCGTTGACGACGATGACATGGCAGGCATGTTTGGCGGGTTCGCTGGTGGCCCTCGAAGTCGCGCTTCACGCACACGATCGGGCTTTGAGCCTCGAGCTAGAGACACGACGCCCGAGGTTACCACAGTTGAGCGACCTCTGCCTCTAACTCTCGAGGAGCTCTTCAATGGTGTTACCAAGAAGATGAAGATCAAGCGTAAGACGTTTGATGATTCTACCCAGAAGCGGGTACAGACCGATCAAATCCTCGAAGTCCCCATCAAGCCGGGTCTGAAGAAGGGCTCCAAGATCAAGTTCAACGGCGTTGGTGATCAAGTCGAGGGAGGTCGCCAAGATCTACACTTTATTGTTGAAGAGGTAAGCACGAATTCCTTCCCGTCAACCCTAACTAGATTCCATGACTAACAAATTTATAGAAGGAACATCCTCTCTACAAGCGTGAGGACAACGACCTCGTTCACACTGTCACCCTTGACCTCAAGGAGGCCCTCACTGGCTGGCGAAGAACAGTGACCACGATTGACGGTCGACAGCTGAACCTAGAGAAGGGAGGTCCTACTCAGCCCAACAGTGAGGAGCGCTATCCTGGCCTAGGTATGCCAATCTCGAAGAAGCCGGGCCAGCGAGGCGACTTTGTTATCAAGTACAAGATCAACTTCCCATCAAGTTTGACTGCCGAGCAGAAGCAGAAGTTGAGGGAGATTTTATAGAGGCTCGTTGAACGAGATTATATGCAATCCTGACCGGATGCTGAAGATGTGCTGGATAATCATTCAACACAGCAGCATCGGGATTCGTTTACAAAGGCTTGCACTACACATAATTGGTGTTTTGGCGTTGGGGACTTTACGAATAATGAAAAGGGAGGAAGTTTGATGGACCGGGCCTGCCCGCAGGGAATCCCGGCTGAAGGATACAAAGCTATAGGTGGACGAAAGGGAGTTGATTAGCATGTGACCTTTGATATCCATTTGATGGTTGTTTAATTAGTAGCACCTATGTCTTATATAACTGTTTATAATAGCAAGGCAGGTTTCAAGATTTGACGAATTGTGTTTTCATGTGAAAATTTGTTAGTGTAAGCTAAATTCTGTTTATGCGATCACGATTCTACGTCCGGGTGATGTTGCATTTCAGCTTGGTTCTAGATGGGCTGATACAAATCCCTCAAAGCCGAAGAGAGGAGCCCAAGTATGACGAGGGACGAGGTTTGGGGGTCCACCGTTGCCGAGCTGATACTGTCTACATCCATATGAACATGGACATGGCTTGTTGAACGGGTTGTCGGTTCGAATTTTCCGTCACTGTAGCAGTTTATGGAAGTCTTCGTATTAACTTAGAGATCTTGACGAGAGGCTTTTTTGTTTTCTCTCATAAGCCAGCCAATCCATTACTGCGAAATAACCCTGGTCCATGCTAGGTACTCATGCTTGTTAGAGGCTCAAAGAGACGAAGTCGCTGATGCGGGCCGGTAGGAGGAAAGGAAGAGGAAGGGAAGAAAACGGGTCCCCTCTCCTAGCGTCTTGTTTAACAGGGATTCAAAGTGCAGCGATGACGACACTGGGCAGTTCCTAGTCGGACCTTAGTTAGCTTGAATGGAGGGGGAGGGGCATTCTCATTCGGGCTCTGGTTCTATTCGATTCGCGATCGCGAGGGGTTTTGTTTTTGTCTCGTCTTGTCTGACTTGCACGCGTTGGTGATGATTTCGACTGTTCTCACAGACAGCATGCCCCAAACAACATATATAATATCGACTGTGTGACTGCAGAACTTTGTTGATAATTAATACTTGATTTATATACACTTTATACTTCTACTCTGACCATCATTCATCCTTGACACATAATCATGATGCCGCTGTTTATTCCCCCATGTCCGCGGGGTTTCTCAACCGCATACATGGTCGGCCAGTCTTACACGCCGCATGGCTGATGCACGTTCATCAGCAACCTCCCGTCGCTACCTATTAACAGCCAGATAACTGGAACCCAACCCGGACAACCCCGTGGTTACTGTGGCTTCGCAGGAGCCCCAGTCGCGCTTGGATGTTCCAATTACAGCTTGTTGCAGTACCAGCAGCTCTTTCCGTCGCTGTCTGAGCTTCTTCCGTATGTTCAATCAAGGAAAGGCAACTCCTCCATAAAACCTCCGTTCCCCCACAGTTGCTCCATCATTCTCGTCTTCTTCCCTCACCTCCATCTCTCGCTCCACCGTGTTTCTATAACCTTCTTCCTTGTTTCTCTACTTAATACGCCCAATTCCTTTCGGAAGTTACATCTATTACTTCTTCTCTAGAGCCTTCGTCAATACCATCCACCAAAATGCCTGAGGTATGCTCTATACTACCAACACGACTTACACATAGGGCGCGTAGCTGACATGCAATACCAGATCAACACCCTCCTGTTCGACTGCGACAATACCCTCGTCCTCTCCGAGGAGCTCGCCTTCGAGGCTTGCGCTGGTCTAATCAACGAGATCTGCGAGTCTCGTCAGGTCGACATGCGCTTCACCGGCGAGACTCTCATCAAGGAGTTTGTCGGTCAGAACTTCCGCGGTATGCTCACCACCCTCCAAAAGAACTACAACATCGACATCTCCCCCGAGGACCTCGAGACCTACGTTCGAAAGGAGGAGGATGCCGTTATCGCCAAGCTCAACGAGGCTCTCCGACCTTGTGTTGGTGTTGATGAGCAGCTCGAGAAGCTTGCTGCTTCCGGAAAGTACACCATGTCCGTCGTCTCTTCCTCAGCCCTTCGCCGTGTTCGCGCTTCCATCGAGAAGGTTGGCCAGGACAAGTACTTCCCCGGCGACGTTGTCTTCTCTGCTGCCACAAGTCTAGAGAAGCCTACTAGCAAGCCTGACCCCGCCATCTACCTCCACGCCCTGAAAGTGCTCGGCAAGAAGGCCGAGGAGGCTGTTGCCATTGAGGACAGCAAGAGCGGCACTCTCAGCGGTACCCGTGCTGGTATCAAGGTCATTGGTTACGTCGGTCCTTATGCTGAGGACAAGCAGCCCGAGATGGAGAAGACCTTGAGAGAAGCTGGTGCTGTTGTCATCATGCGTGACTGGTCCGAATTCCCCTCTGCCCTGCAGAAGATCGAGGCTGGTGAGGTTTAGATGAGAGAAGAGTTTGTTATGACAATCTGCTTTGAGGAATACCCAAATTTTACAACTCGGTCATATAGCGAAAGAGCTGGACAGGATAACATAGACCAATCTAACTAATACATATTTGATGAATGTACTTGGTCGTTGCACATCATGATACATGGTGGAAAATCCGAGACATGATTTGTCAATCAGTGTAAGGCCAGACAGCATTCATCATGATTACGTTTCCAATGTTATTTTTATTGAGGTGTCTTTGACAATGCCTATTATTTTCGCCAATCCATCAAGAAGCTATTGACACTCTGCAATGTGGCGCGACTGGGATTTGCCCCGGGATAAGATGTCATGATGAAGCCTAATCTCGACTTTATTAATGACTTTGTGAATGAGACATCCTTTGCCGAATCTCTGACATTTCCATCATCATCGAACAGATAGCATGATATCGCAAGAGCTACTCCAATTGAGAGATCCTTCCCAGACTCACATGCTACAACAATTCGTTGTTGATCAGGTTCTTTGGTCGAGGCCAGGTACTTGGCAGTGAAGCCACATATATCGGGTAGTGAAGTACGGAGATTTCGACTGGCGAGTTTGCTTTTCCCAAGACCGGCCTGCATATATGTTTTAGACTTCACCCATGAGTCTTTTGGTATTGTGTCTTGAGTTATGGCAATGCGACATTCCGCAGGGTTGGCGAGGAGTGGTAGAGGGCAGACAGATATGTGAGGTACGATCTGTATCTGAGATCCTTCATCTTTCCTGCTAGTCGTATGTTCATCGACCAGTCTAGAGATGAGACCGGGCAGTTCTGCTTCTGGTGCCACAAGAAGCTCATCGATATTCTCCCAGAACAGAGGCGCTTCAAGACCATGTGCCCACATCTCGGTATCATCAGCTGCACCTTGAATATAGCCGCCCTCGTCCATTTCACTGCCTATCACACGGCGACTGGCCGTACAGCAGATGACAGGACGAAAGTCCTCGAATATAGACTCTGTGTCTTCGGGTGAGGGGAGTGTTGAATCGGGGGTCACCCAGAATGGACGTAGTGGTTTGGTGAGACATGTTGGAAGGTTGAGATTAAGAGCTTTTAAGGAGGCAACAAATTCGGGTATAAGTGCGGATATTTGTGAGTGAGTTGTTGCGGGAAGATGAGCTGGGAGGTAGAGTTTGGCGGATGAAGGGTGTGATGGGAGGAGTGTAAGGTTGAGAACTGTGCACCAGATAGGAATTGTGGAAGAGAGAGCATCAGGCATTCCTATATAAGTCAATGCATATACTTGTGAACATGGTTTGGTGAAAGACTTACGCTTGCCACGACGAGTAGAGTCCACGATTATGATACTGAACACGTTAACCCTCTGACACTTCACAGAAAAGACTGCTTGGTTTATCCGGACACATACCCATCGTTCTTTTCAATAAGCTCTACCAAGTGAAGATTGAGTCTTCTTGTACTGAACTTCCATGCTCTCTCATGACCATCGGTACTCTTAAAATACGCACTCGCACCTTTTCGCTCAGGAGGAATGTACCAACTTCCGCAACGCTCATTCGCGACGAGTGGCCTTGGAGCATACGAGTGAGATACATGGTCCACAAATTCTGCGTCGGTCTTAATACTAGTTAGACGGTTGTGAATTGTGAGTGTCGTGCGTTTGAGAGAGGCCATGAGCTGAGACATGGAGGGTTGTTCATTTTGAGGGAAGATAAGATCGGAGTAGTGAGGGTCTGACATGATGGCGGTATTACGTATAGTATACAGAAGAGGATTGAGTGTATAAGTGATCAAGAGACAAGATAAGGAGAACTGAGATGGTAGATATAAAGTGTGGTGTTGAGTTTTTGGTGGAGCTCAAAAGTTAAGAGCCCGCATGGCGGCGGTTTTATCCACCCCGCATTAAACGCAGAGCATGTTCGCATTCACCTCTTTTAAGGACATTCGATAAGTGTAAACAAAAGGCTTGATCATTACTTTTTGGTCGTAACCGCCAGACGTATGTACATATCGCATATGGTATTTATCCCTCTCTTGCTTCTCCAGTCCATTACTCCAACCTCCACTTGCCATCCTCAATGACAATCTTGACCTCCCTCTGCTCATCAATACTCCTTCGGCCAGCTTCAAGAATCGCCGTTGTGGCAATGGTGTTCTTCAGTGTGGGGAGAGGCTTAGCATCGAGGTCCTCGGGCTTGAGCTTTCCCGAGTTGACAGCCCGGCAGCCATCAACAAACTTCTCAATGGAAATATAACCATAACCTGTCTGGCCAGCGAAGTTGCCATCCTCATCTGGGGCGTACTTCATGTAGAAGGGGTTGTACCACATCATTTGACCGACAGAGTCATCGGCGACATCGTAACCTCGCTTGGCCTGGTCGACTCTGATCTCACCATTGGCGGCGAGGTAGTGGAAGTATTGGTTGGAGTGAACACCAGCCTTTTGGGGTGCGGTCCATGAGGCAGTATAAACACCAACAGCGCGCTTGCTGGGCTCACCCTTCTTATTCCAGGTCACGAGCAGAGAGATTGTGTCCTCGGTGGCGGGATCGCAGCCGAGATCAACGGCAACACCTTTTGAGGAAGATGCGTTAACGCTGACGGGCACGTAGCCGCGCTCTTGAACCATAGAGTCGTTGATATCGATGTGGTGGCTGTTAAGATAGTATGAGATATCAGACTCCTTTCCAGCCCAAGCCTTAAAGGTCTCAAGCTGTGACTTGGGCTGGGACATGTAGCTGTAGAAGTAGTTGAAGTCGCCCAGCTTCTGAGCCTTTGCGCGAGCATCCGCATAGGCAGGATCGTAGCGCTTGTGGTGCTCGACGTAAACGTAAACTCCCTTCTTCTGGGCAAGGTCGACGAGCTGCTGGTGCTCCTCGAGAACCTTAACGGCTGGCTTTGTGATCATGACGTGAATGCCACGCTCAATGGCGTACTTTGCAATGGGGAAGTGGGTAGGGTCTGGAGTGAAGATGGTGATGGCATCGCCGGGGCTGAGGGCATCGATGGCGGACTTGTAGGCATCGGGGTCAACCTGGTCGTTGGCTGGGAACGAGTCGAAGGAAGTGTCGAGGTTGTTGTAAACCTGTTGAATGTTCTTGTTGAGATGCTCGCCTGGAAGTGTCAGTGAGCTGAGAGAGTTATGTTTCCTAGCAGGTTACTTACGGATAGCAGGGAACTTCTTGCCATTGACACCGACCATGCCCAGCTTGTTGACCTTTTCGCGACGACGCAAGTCGAAGAGACTGAGACCAACAACGCCAACCTTCTTGTCTGAGCCAGAGGCACCGCCACCGACAAAGCCGGTGGTGTACTCTCCAGTACCGATCTGAAAGTAAAGTGTTAGCGAACCAGGAATAAATTGAAGGTCAGGTATTTTCATGTTCAACTCACCATCAGAACATTCAGAGGATCCATGGTGAATGCGATGAGGGGCAACGCGGAGGAGAAAGACGAGCTATGATGAAACTAAGGATACAGTATGAGGGTATAAAGAGGCTCGCAAACTGACGTAGAAAAGAATACGTAAAGCGGCCCGAGTTCTGAATTGGCAAAGAGAAGATGTCTAGAGTGCAATCATGAGCTGAACATGAAGGTTCAAGACAGCTCTCTTAAGAAATGTTCGCTCATGTCTCCGCTAGCTAGCTTAAGCTTGGGCGTCACAGCTGGGGGCAGTTCGGGGTTCTCTCCGTCTGCAATTGGAGGAAAAAAGACTCCCCGCGCTGGAAACCCCCCAAACTTGAGCTTGGGAAGGACAGCTTCCTTTACGGAGTCATGATAGGTACTGAGGACCTCATGTGACTGTGGGGAAGAACCATGAAATAAATCTGGGGGAAGTACTAATGAAAGGCATCGAGTTGCCGGCCAGAAGAGAAAAGGTTGACTGTAACCCCTGATAGTGAAGTTCCTGTTGTGCAGCGCTGTAGTAGTTCATGTTGGCTGTTTATTCTGCACGTTCACTGGTACAAGGGTGGGGAACTAATCGGATTGAGCATGGATATTGGAGACGATAACCCCCAGAACTTCTTGATGATTGTTGCCGATCATGATAGATGCTAGATACTTGAGACTATTGAGCTAACAGTCGGAAGGTAGCAGAGTACCAGCTTTTCCATTTCTCGATGGAGACGGGAAGGGACTTCTTTCCGCGGGTACTGAATAGCATCTACCTTCTGCATCAAACAAAGAATCGAAAACCGGGCAGGAGCCACCCCCAAAGCATGGATCACCGCCATAAACTGCGGGCAGTCAGTGGATTATACCTACACTGATGAGTGTAGAATGAGGGGTTGCCTATAATTTGGTCCATGGCGGGGTTAGATTTTCAACCTGCCCCTCCCCGTCCCCCACCCCCACGCCGTATAGTCTAATGACCGGCTCATGACCGCTTACAAGTTAATCATGGGTGATCTGATTGTTTCGAAAGAGTACCTGAGAACATTTGCTGTGCACACCAACTGGTCAGACATATGGTTGATATCCAATTGAAGATACATACACATTATCGAATAATCAACTCGTATTCCGAATTTCGCAGAAAAAAAAAAACAATTTCGAGTCTCGTGACTGACCTGAGGTGTCACTCCTCATGCGACACAACATCTTCGTTTGCGGCAATCCCACCTGCCACTTTGGGGGCACTTTCATTAATAGGTAATTCTCCGCTCACTCAGACCCAACACCTTAGAGTACGTAGTATCTACCCTTACCCTTCCTTCCTTACCCCTACTGTACAGTGCAGGAAAACTAGCCCTCTCTAAACGCCAAACTCTACATGCATCACCACCACTAACACATACATATTCAACTCACACACCCAGCAGACGTCAGCTAGTCATTTTCCGGGTAGGAGTTATTTACTTCGGAGTCGCCTATAATTCAGCCATGCACTTCGCCTCACACGCCGCACCATGTATGTACGGTCAGCTCAAACCTCAAAGGGGTGACTCTCGACCGGCTAATAATCATCAGCGCGGGATGTCCAACATGGATAATAAGCGACCCAACGGTTTCATGATCGATGAGCCTATTTTTCCATCGCCCTTCCCGTCTAACCGGTTCCCCATGTCAAACCTAGCCAAATCCAAGGCTACGTTTCTATGCTAAATGCTTGATGCTGATAAAGGATATACTCAAAAGAGTTCTTGAGGCCTTATCAACCGTTTCTCCGAAAGGTGTCTGCTGAGAATCTGAACTGCCGATCTTGCATCACAGGTATCAAATATATCACCCGGCAGCCAAGGCGGTAATTGATCACAGCAGCATCCCGACTATTCCGATGAGTCATTTCTATGGAATTTACTTTTGATTTTGGCTGCGGTGTTGAAGTTTTGTGGCATCATGACTGGTATCTCGTCTTTCAGTCTGTATAGCCAGACTAGTCTTCCATGGCGACACATGATACTTCACTTCAGACAATTCCCACTTTACATACAGTAACACCACTAAAGAATCCGGTGGTTTTCTTGACCCCAGACTTGTACCGCATTGCTCCAATTGGGGGACGATCGATGTAATACCCACGCAGGTCATGGAGCACTTGACTTCCCAAAAAGAACCCACCCCCAAACTGGGACCAGCTGGGTCTGGGACTGGCAACTAGAAAGGCACTTGTCGGTTCGACATGATGCCTCGAGCTTCCTACGCTAAGTGCCGTATAAAGTCCCTCTTTTATTTCATTTAAACCCCGGCCTTTGTCGTTCTGCTGGTTCTTGTATTTTCTCCCTTTCACGTTTTCTCTGTCGTCTCTCTTCCCCTACTAGGTTGCCTTACCGTTCCTCATCCCCCGTTATCTTATACCTCTCATCATGACTTCTTCTAACGGTACCACCAACGGCCAAAATGGCCACGCTGCCACACCCAGCTCGCTTCCTACCGGAATCTACGCCCCCGTCATGACCTTTTTCGATTCCGAGACCGAAGAGCTCGACATCCCTGTCATTAAGAAGCACGCCGTGCGACTGGGTGAGGCTGGTCTAGCTGGTCTAGTTGCTATGGGCTCCAATGGCGAGGCCGTTCACTGCACTCGCGAGGAGAAGATTGCCGTTACTAAGGCTACACGAGAAGCTTTGGATGAGGCAGGTTTCCAATCGGTTCCTGTCGTCCTCGGAGCCACAGAGGGTAGCGTTAAGGGTACTGTTGAGTTGTGTAAGATGGCTGCTGAGGTTGGCGCTGCTGCTGCTCTCGTCCTGCCTCCCTCTTACTACAAGGCTCAAATGAGTGAGGATGCCGTCTACAACTACTACATCAACCTCGCCGACGCAAGCCCTATTCCTATCATTCTCTACAACTACCCTGGTGCTGTCGCTGGCCTCGACATGGACAGTGACCTCCTCATCAAGCTCGGTCAGCACCGCAACATCATCGGTACAAAGTTCACCTGTGGAAGCACTGGTAAACTCACTCGAGTCGCTCTCGCTACCGATGCCAAGACCCCCTTCCAAGAGGGTTCGGGTTACCTGGCCTTTGGCGGTATTGCTGACTTCACCGTCCAAACCCTTGTCAGCGGAGGCAGTGGTATTATCGCCGGTGGTGCCAACGTCATGCCCAAGACTTGCGTAAAGGTCTGGGACCTGTACGTCAAGGGCAAGAAGGACGAGGCTCAAGCTCTCCAGAAGAAGCTCTCCAAGGGCGACTGGGTGTTGACCAAAGCTGCCATCGCTGGCACTAAGTCAGCTATCCAAAGTTACTACGGCTACGGTGGACACCCTAGACGACCTCTTCCCCGCCTCACTGCCGAGCAGGCCAAGGGCATTGAAGAAGGTGTCAAAGAGATCATGGAGATCGAGATGTCGCTATGATTCATATTGAGAGTTTGAATCTGTTATTGCCCAATTGGCTAAGAGCCACTTATATGGATATGAGTTTGCATAGCGTTGCATTTAATGACAAAAAGGAACCCAATTGGCTCGGCAGATGGGCTTGTACATGGAATCTACTGCCAGGACTTGGTCACGACTATAAATTATGAGCATATAAATGAATGAAAAAAGATCAAAAGAGAACTATGTCCATCTAACTGACTTAGACCTGAAACGGCATAATCATGAGGAGCGCGATTAAAGTATACAGAGACAGTGTGCAGTCTTCTCATGAGCACATGTGTAATGGCTCATGTTATGTTTGACTACGATGGTGTTGACTTGATCTCATGAGAAAGGTATTACATGCACAGTGAACGTACTCGGTACTGATAGCTTCAGCTTCAGCTCCGTTCTCGGTTCAAGATAGACCCAGACTAAGCCCCAGACTAATGACGTCATTGGCTAGTCACTATCAGTCCCTTGCGTCTTATCCCTTCTTCGCCCTTAGCGGAAGGTGGTTGGGGACCAAAGCCAATGGTGTCGATCATTGAATCTCCGGTATTATTTGCAATCAGACCTCTGCACTACATCAATCTCACATAATTCTTACCATCATAAAAATTATCTCGGTGTAAAATCTTCTTGTTCCTGTTGTTGGTTTTCTTTCCTCTTCACTCCATTGTAAGAGTAAATATGCGAGAGAGTGCGGGCGGCAGCGCGGCTTCTGCCGTGGCCGAGAACGGTGTCGCTGCGCTGAATGATGAACGAACGCCCTTGCTCAAGTCCAACGGGCAAGGCCAGAACCAAGACGCTGAGCCAGCGAGTGAGATTCGAAGGGATGACCCGAATCAGGGTCTTCCAGCAGGACAGGAAGATGAGACGACTGTCATCGCTGAGGAGGTGCCAACGACGAAACTGGTCCTCATTTTCGGTACTGCTTGGATAGGCGTCTTCCTCGGTGCAGTTGATTCCACCATCATCGCAACTCTCTCAGGACCCATCTCAAGCGAGTTCCAGTCTCTGAGTCTGTTGTCGTGGCTTGCGACAGCCTATCTCATCTCCAATGCCGCATGCCAGCCTATCTCGGGTCGGTTGACGGATATCTTCGGCCGAGGACCGGGTCTCGTTTTCAGCAACATCTTCTTCGCAGCTGGCAATCTCATTTGTGGTCTCGCGCAAAACCAGACCACCATGATCATCGGGCGTGTTGTTGCAGGCATTGGAGGTGGTGGCTTGATGAGCATCTCCACGTTCTTGGGCTCAGATCTAGTCCCTCTGCGCAAAAGAGGAATTGTCCAGGGCCTTGGTAATATCTGCTATGGTTCCGGAGCTATGCTTGGCGGTGTCTTCGGTGGTTTGATCAATGACCACACCTCTCAGGGTTGGAGATTGGCTTTCTTGATCCAGGTACCGCCGGTACTTGTCTCTGCTGTGGCAGTCCATTTCTTGGTCAGGATCCCTCCCAAGCAGTCAGACAAGTCGTTCCTTGCCCGTATAGACTTTATCGGCGCCTTCTTGACGTGTTCATTCCTGGTGCTCCTACTGTTGGGACTGAACTCGGGCGGTAATATTGTCCCGTGGATACACCCACTCCCGTTGACCACAATTCCTCTGGCTGTTATCACATTTGGGCTGTTCTTATTCTGGGAGAGCAAGGCCCGCCAACCAATCATTCCCGTAAAGCTTCTCCTCGATCGAACTGTCTTGAATGCCTGCCTTTGCAATTTGGCTTGCACTATGGCAGTCATGGGGGCTCTCTTCTATGTTCCGCTCTACTTGCAAGTTCTTGGTAGCAGCGCCACGCAGTCTGGTGTCCAGATTTTGCCATCCCCAATCGGCATTTCGATCGGATCTCTCTTCTCCGGCTTTGTTATGAAGAGGACTGGAAAGTATACCAGACTCGGGGTGGCAGGTTTACTCGTCCTTATTGCAGGCGTCGTGGTTCTCACTGTCCAGAATCAGTATAGCCCAAAGTGGCTGATGGCTGTTTCTTTCTTCTTGATCGGTTCCGGGTATGGGGCGACACTCACGACCACGCTACTGGCATGTATTGCTGCGGTAGATCACTCGCAGCAAGCTGTTATTACATCTGCAACCTGTAAGTGCTTCATACACATTTGTGTTTAGTATTGCTAATAAGATCTTAGATCTGGCACGTAGTCTTGGTAGTACTGTGGGTGTTACCATCGGGTCGGCTGTGTACCAGAACATCCTCAAAGCTCGTCTTTGGGACAGGTTCGGTGACCAGCCTGGAGCCGCAGATGAGATTCGCCGTATCCGTGATGATCTCGATGAGATTAAGCATCTCCCCGAAGGATGGTATGATGGTGTTGTCAGCTCTTTTGTGGAAGCTTTTAGGGGTGTCTGGTTGACACTACTGGCGTTCTCGATCTTGGGTCTGATTTGTGTATCACTTATGAAGCAACACACTCTGCATTCGACCATTGAGAGACGGTGATTGTGTCGAGAAATTTGACCATTATGAGGAATTGCTGCAAGAGATGAAAAGGATTTGTACAAATCATCTTTACCCAATGCCTCACTTGAGGTAGGTGGCAAAGGTTACCTAGCAGAGACAAAATTGATAGGCATAAGTACTACCTAGGTAGGCAGGTAGGTAATGGATGGTGGGAAAATGCATTTAGAGAAGCAGTTGATTGTATCGCACTTGCACCTTCCACAACCAAGAATTGAAATAAGGCATTAGTACCTAGGATGAACACCTGCAATGCCTTCCCCAAAAGGTGCCTCGACACACTGTGCTTGCCTTCTCTAAATGAGACGCGCAGGCGTGCGTCAAAGTGACCAAGAACGTCGAACTTTCATCTTCAACCTAACAACACATTATACGCGCCACGCATTGAACTATTTCTTGGATAAGCCATCAATAGTTCCATCCATCAATACCCCAGACTCTTCAGAATCTAATAGCACAGCTCTCCACGATGGCTGATGTGGAATTCTCTGGTCAAGGTTCCTCCGCCCAGGTTCCAATCGAGGTCAGTCACGGTCTTGAGATATTAGAACTCACTCCGATAGAAGAGAATGCTGGCCGGGGCTACATTCGGATCTCGATGGCCTTACCGTATGGCACGACCCTCGGGAAGATATGGAGGGACTACGACAATACAGCCATCCAAGTGAAGGAAGCCTTTTGCCAGACCTTAGAACGTTGGCCTATTCTCAGCGGTACATTTGGCATGACCAGATCTGGCGGCCAGGAAAGAATGGTCCTCTTCTACTCAAAGTCAATGGCAGTTCGGGAGACCGATGTCAACGCCCGGTTCACACAGGATTTCCCTCCCGATGTGAGTGTCCCCGAGTGCAAAGAGGTTCATGACTTGCCATTGGGCCTGTTTCTACGGAAACATTCAGCACTTCCAGACCACGGTACTGACAAAAACAACCCTGACGTACCTGTGGCGATCAGAGTAAGACTGCTCAAGGAAGGTGCCTTCGTGATAAGCTTCGCATTTAGCGAAATCATTTTTGATGAGCTTTCCATCCAAAACTTCTTACGTGAATTTCTCCTTTCCACGCACCGGCCAACTTTCCAGTCAAGACTACCAATAAGTATTTGCCCCAAACCCCCGAACAATGAGAGACGTGAGAGCTAATTTGTCTTAGTTGAAAGAAATATGCCAGAGAGAGGTACGCCAGGATCGTACGCCCAGTATAAATCCGCGTGCTCTGAATGGATACAGCACATAATAAAGGATAATTCGATATCAAACCTTCAAGCATCGTAAGCGCAAGTCCCCCTTAGTTCTTGGATCCAGAGACTAACGACCCAAAGAGGTCGGAGTGCCACAATCATGTGCTTCGACAGCCGCCGTTTGCGCGGGCTACTCAACAGAATCCATCATGTGAACCCGGCGAATAGAATCATTTCAATGGTGGACTGCATCTTTGCATTCCTATGGCTCAGAATTACACGTGTCCGGGTTGATATCGAGCCAGAACCCATCGAAAGTCGTGCCCATCTCAAGGTCAACGGGCAGCTCTCCGCGAATCCTGAGTATTTCGGCAACACTAGTGTTACAGCTGTCGCCTCTCTCACTAGTACACAATTACTCGGCGATACGGAAGAGAATCCTAACAATAAAGGGGATTCTAAAGACAAAAAGGGTCCAGAATTACCAAGACAACCCTCGTACATTAATCGTGTAGCACTGGCAGCCATGAGCATCATCAAAGCGAGACGGGAGGTTAACCACGACTTCATGAGTAATCTTTATGGAGTAAAACAAGCCACCACCCCCGAACAAGACAAAGTTATCAGTGAAATAGTTCTTCGAACCTCAGAAGATGTCATCTTGGAGAATTGGGTCAACTATGGCGCACATGTCCCGGGCTACTTCGACTACAAGGAACGGTTCTTCTGCTTCATACCTTGCCCAAATGACACAAAGGAGGGAACTGTTATCATACTTCCTCGCAAGGGCAGCTGTGATGGCAGAGAAGATTAGTACGTCTACGTCTGTCTTCAGAGCGCTGAGCTAGAAGTAATGGAAGACAGTTTATCCGACTGGAAGTGGATTAAGCAACGGTAAAGATTATTCGAGGCTCAGAATAGTTGAATATATCAATTAAGAAAATTGCCTTCAAATTCATAAAACAGTTCAGATGGTTTCATCTGTTCTGCACTTGCAAGCCCAGAGCGACCATTCCTCACAGCCAGGCTTTGTGACACCTCTCAGAGGCTCGAAGAAGATGACCATGACGACAAGTCGTGCTGATTGAACAGCCAATTCGGCTCATATTGAATCATGATCGTCATTTGATACTGAGCACGAAACACTCTCATTCCTGTCGGCGATCAACTGAGAGACACGTCAGATAGGATCCGAGACAGGTGGTCTGTACAGCACAGTAGGGCCGGAAGCTATCCACACACAGTACTTTACACCAGAAACAACTGTTAAAGCTCCTTCAACAGCCTACGGACAATTTTGACCGGGCTTAACGGATTAATCAGCCAGACCATGGGGAATCTCGATACGAGCGGCCGACAGATTCCTAAACGGACCGGCAGTTGTCTAACTAACGCATTTTGTTGAGGTGTATTTTATCGACTTTAAGGGTGAGAAGTATACATACCGTAAGATGGTGGAGGATGTAAAAGAGGGTAAAACAAATATACAACCAAGAGTGAGCGTGCGAGTATTGAAGTTATTGTGTCAACTCTCATGATATGGCTCACTAGTCTCGAAGGCCTAGATCGTGTCAAAAGTCTGATACAGCTAGGTCCAGGCCTTTTGCAACGCCACGGGGACGCTTTTGCCGAGAAAAAGCCTCTTCCTCGCTTATTGGCAAAGTTAGTTGTGTCTCTCTTGTGTTGAAGGGAAAGGTTGATGAGATGTGGAAGAGGCCAGACCAGACCGGAAGCGGAAAGTGATTCGCATTATGGGTGATGAATTTAAGCAGTTATTTTGACGTGAAGCACAGACGACGGCCTTGCAACGTCTGTTATTTCCTGACAGAGTAGTCCGTGTGTAGCTGCTGTTTAGTGTTGGTTGTAGGGCAGAGTGGCAATAAGATGTTGCATCCGTCGAGTCTAGACACTGACTTATAGGCAACTGTTGGTCCCCGAAATGCTGATCCTGTAAATCAATCAGTTCTGGTCACGCTGACTGAAGATCTTCACATCATATTTCGCCTTTCTGTCTGCAGAGATTTGGTGAGGTAATCGACTGGCATCCTAGACTAATCCGTACAACACTCGTTCCGCATTGGGAGTACCAAGCCTTCCCGTTGCCGCAAGACATGGGCATCCTCTCACTCTGGTGAGGAACCGTTTAGACCACTAAGATTTTAGTTTGATCCGGAGTAAAGTGAGCAGTTGTGAAGGAGCTATGGCCAGAAAACGAATGTCCTTTCGCCCACGACGACAGGGACTTGTTTAGCTTCCGCATTGGCATCTTGGCAGACGCCTCATCCACTGTCACTCTCACCTTTGCGGAAATAGACAGTCAAAAAGCCATTGCCTTAAGCCTTTAGGTCTCTTTTCTGAACGGTGGCTTCGCTAAAGAATGCCTCTGTCCGATCTTGGACCTGATCTACAGCCCGTTATGGTGTACGAGCCAAAGAGAGTCTAAGCTCAATTGACTTGCGTTGCCTACATAGTAGGAGAGATCGTCCGGAGAAAAGATCCGAGAGACTCTATCACAGAAACGAGTTAGTGTCATATCCACATCCTAGGTACATCAACGTCAAAAGCGGACTTACACCAAAGTGCGTGATGCGATTGGATGCGTCTGATACGTCAAGATGCCTTCACAGAGTTCTGCTCTGTGTAACACAAACATTATTTCTTGGAGATCTACTCTGAGCAGAGTTTCAAGGGTTCCTCTCGTTGGCTGAGATAAGCTCTAGATCTGGTCGATCGTGACGAGCGTTGGTGTGCAGGACAAGACAATATGGTTCCAGGATAGTGATAGTCTTACACTCAGAGGTGCAGTGGCCGACCCTGGTCTCCCCTGAGGAGGACCTCGATGAGATGTGATGGGTCACCAAACATGACGACTCGGAACCCGGATATGGCTGAGAGATCCAAGATAGAGTTGGGATGCAAGGCACCATCTGCAAGGACCCTTGAGGCGTTGATTCGCTTATCGTCGCAAGGACCCTGTATAGGTCTGCATATAGATATCCTTGGTAGATCCTGTATCACTTGGACCCTGTTCTTGTCTTACAATACTCACTCTGCCCAATTTCTTTTTGTTCCAACTTCCCTCTCCTTTATAATGAAGCATATAACCGTTACTCTTCTATTCAGCGCCTTGTGCTCCGCACAGCGTTACACTTACACCACCCGCACTATGACAGAATGCTTCAGCACAACGCAATCAAGCTTCGGTCCTGCGGTGCCCACTCAGGGACAGGATAACTACTACACTGTCGACATGCCCGAGTGTGAAGACTGTGGCTGCATGGATTGTGCCTACACAAATACATATACAACAACACTTGATGTCTTTGCTCCATCAGGCATCGCACAGTTCCCTTACTCAGTCAAGGAGATATATCGAGGCATGTCGGCTATGCCAGCTGATGCTACACCGACTGCTGTTCCTTACGGCTTTACTTCTGGTGTCGAGACATGCAGTATCTGTGGTGATGGACCAGTCACTGCTACTATGACTTATCCTCGCGGTGGCTCACCGTATCAAGAGGATGTTCCAACAGCGACACCCGCTGCTGAAAGTGCTTTTCAGCTTCCTTCTACACTTCGAACTGAAGTAGCTGATACATCAGCTACTGATGGCCCTACAACTGCGCTCTTGGAGAATACAATTCTTGAGCTCAAGGTCATCGAATACAAGGGTGCAGCACCCGATTCATCCAACTTTGTCAGGTTTGGACTCGGAAGCAACTCCGGCCCTGCCTCTGCCTCAGTCCCAAAGAACTCTGGTGGCTTATCCAAAGACATTAAGAATTACGCAAAGATGAGAGATACAGCACCTTCAAGAGATGCAGATGGTGCAGCAATGGGCAGAAGACCACCAGCTGGAGTTGCTGTGGCGGTACTTGTGCCTATAGCACTGCTACTGTAACGTTTTATCAAAAACAACAAAATCCGGGGAAGAATGAGAGAGACTTCACAGGAATGCATTGAGCGTTGGCGTTGCATAATTCTTTTCACATTTGCAAGCATTTTCTTTGTCAGTTACGATTACCACGGCCGAGTGTCACTGAGAAGGAGTATAGTCAAAGTTGGATGGGAGATACCACCAGAGCGATTGAGACGCCTATTTGGGGTCAGGGGAAAGGACGGATTAGAATTAAAACTAGGTAGATAATAACAAATGAATAACATATCCAACAATCTCTCAGATGAGTTCGTGACCCCTTGGGGTGGTGTATGAGGAGACTCGGTAGATACTGCACCTGATCAGACGGATCAAGGGAACCGGGTAGAGAATGTGATGAATCTCTGGACGATTAAGTTATGATGGAATTCCCCATATCGAAGCTACTCCCAGATTGAACTTGTACGCGAATGCTTGGTAATGTGACTTAGTGATGAGTGATAACGCTGCTTCTACAATGGGGGATATACTTTCCCCGATCACCAAAGCAGCCATTCTCCCATGAATGCTTGACCCAAAAGCCTTCAAAGTATCTTACAAGCCCGGCTAGGTTGTCCATGTACTTATCACTCAAGGCTTTATTCAGTGTAAGTTGTCGTACAAAGACCAGTAGGACAAATTCTAAGCTAGCCCTTTCGTGCATAGTCGCTTTATCATGGCTTACTCTCTTATGGTGAGAGCTTATACCTAATAAACTCCAAGACCATGTCTATGATCAGATTTCATTTATCGTACTCGTAACATGCAATTGAGGGCATCGCGATGAAGGCTGATATGCTGATACCGTGGCGTCAAGATCTTTGAAGCCAAAGGTGAATTCGTTCAGTGAATCGTTGGATTTTGAGGAATTGTTTACCAAGGACCTGTTTCTCGCATAATGTCAATCTGGAGTTCAAGCTGCGATGTCAACAACCTTAAGAAAGGGGCGATATTTCACCAAGAGGTTATGATTGCTCATCGATTAGATCAAACTCGAGGCGCCTTCATGGCTTGTTTTGAGTAAGTTCGACTTATTTTCACCGCTAGTACTCAGAAGGAACTTGTCTCGACTGCTGAGAGCATCGAGACGAGATACGATACCCCTTTCGTCGCTTCCTGGGGATGAGTGATATCAGCCGAAGCCATATCTGGCAACACTTACAAACATTATCGCTATGCTTTGCACTAGACAAGAAAAATATCTTGCTCGGACTGGCATTTTTTTGCAAAGCTCGGTTTGGGAAGTTAAGCCAGCCCTGATGCAGATGGTTGTAGAGCAATATCCGCCGTTGTACTGGTCTGTGAGATCTCGGATCGTTTCCATGAAAGAGACTTGCCGAAGCACCCGATGAAGCCTTTGAATTCTACGAGTATCTTCATTCCAAGCAGAATTGCCCATGTCACCACTATGAAGTTGCTAATCCAATTCACCAAGTGGTAAAACAGCCTCTCTCCCCCTTCGTGACGGTTGTACTTTCACGCAGGCTGCTCTGTTCGCCCCTGTTCTTAAACACCGATATGAAGTTTTCCATCTAATATCTCTCTACAGAACCTGAGATTGGGTGAGATCACTGTCAAGGGACATGGCCGAAGATAAGATGAACGTCGGCGATTACAACCAGTTCACTGGACAAGATTTACAATATTCCGCCAACTTATCTTTCTTTACCCCTCAAGCACTCTACAAAGAATATAGAAACTCCCAATAAAATTTTATAGGTTCTTTAAAGTCTGACTTACTTAACTGTCTATTTTCGAAGCTATTTGCATGAGAATGATAATGATGGAAAAAGATTGGCGGAAATAGATCGACCCCTGTTTGAATAAAGGTTTCAGAGGCAGATTAGGTTGGGACCCCAGTATCCGCTGTGGCCCCTGACGTATAATTTAACTGCCTTATTTTAAGCGTCAACATTGTGGTGACAGCTTCAGACTATGGCCAGTCATTCACTGATTGATGTTCGTCAATTATGTTCGTGATATGTTATGATTGAATATAGAAGGGAACTAATGCACTTCTAGTTGCAGTGTAACATCATCTGCGGCACAGCATCCCGTATTATCCGGCAAAACAAATAAACGTCATTGGAGTCGACAGACATTCGTAATTATCGTGGCTGTTCGGATCTTGCCATAGTTATAGAGGACAACGATAATGATACGCACTAGAAAATATACTGAGACGACACGGGGAAGTCGTTGAATTTTAAAGAAATGAGAGACGATCGTCTCGCCTCAAAGGGAATGACATAAAACGTTGGCGACAAAGTGTTAGAGGATTCGGCCTAATTTACTTTACTTCCATAGAGTACTCAGGTAGGGTATTGACGAAACTGCCGGAGCGTCATTCAGCTGAAGCATAAATTTAGATTTATTCCGCATCTCGTCTCATGTCATTGGTTTAGAGTCTTAAACAGAGTGGTCCCCTAAATTCTTCGTCCGTGGCGCAGCTGTGGCCGGGCGCTTTCCTCTGTACAGCGGGATGCCTTGGCAAGCCCAGCCCAGGGCAGACAGGTTTATCACAAGGCGCTATTGACCATCACGCGTAGAGCATTTTACTAGGACTAGATATCGTTTTAGGGGTTTGTTGGGCCGCCGCCTCTGACTTAGTGCTGACATGATCAATCAATTAGCAAATACTGAGTCTGGAAACAGATGGAGTAGATAAAGACAGAGAGTGATCGGTAATTCTGAATCATGAACAAGCCACAGCCACACAAAGACAACCTGAACCAGCCCAGCCCTGCTGTTGCGACTAGCAACGCGTGGACAGCGCTAACCCATTCAGTGAGATTCAACTGTGGAGGCTTTCACTGGTCCCCAGGCAGGCCCAGTCTCGGCGAGCGTCATCCTACAGTACCTACCTAGGTTACCTAGTAGTTACAGTACCACTGACCTACAGCCCGGGCGTACAAGACCTAAGGAGTTGGAGTCGGGTGGCCCGCTGGCCAGGGAACCTGTTTCGTCAGGGTTTCCAAGGACCATTGAACTTGATCCAGACCCAGCCCAACCCAACGTCTCCAACGCCGACAACGTCTTCCTCCGTAACAACAACAACAACAACAACGGTCCCATCTATTGACAATAACGCTCTTTGTTCTGTCGTGCATTTTGTTTCATTCCACTATATCTGGTTACCATCTAGCGAGTCCCATCTCTTTTGAAAAAAGCATTTGACGAAGACGGAATCCTTTAACCGATATACCTGTGACGAAACAAGCCCTTGCGATTTCAGCTGAAAAGCCAACAAGACACCCTTCCAGCTCGCAGCCTGCTTTTTGACTTGCCCAACAATTAGAACATCTCGTCGATTCTCCGTCCGCATCTCCATCTACACAGTCCTCGCATCAACATCCAGCCATGCGGTTCGACATTGATCCAGATATCGTCCCCAACTTGAAATTGGGCCTACACTCTTTTCAGATCATCCTGTCTCTTGTCGCATGGTGTTTGCAAATCGGTGTCTTTAATGCAAAGGATGCGGAGGTCACTGGCAAGAATGGCTGGACGTTTGGAGTGGTAAGTCCATACAACCCGACCTTTTCATCCTGTGTCATGGCCGGCTAACCATTAAATCTAGTGTTTCCTTTCGGTCCCAGCTTGGATTTTCCTAATTATGACCCCCCGATGGGGCCGCACTCGACGCTTCGCCCAACCTCATGCCATGCTTGCTGTTGACGCTGCTTTCACCATCATTTGGCTGTCTGCCTTTGCCACTCAGGCTTCCTACAACGCTGCCGATCAGTGCGGCAAGGCCTGCGGCATCAGCAAGGGTGTTGTCGGCTGCGGTGTCCTCGTAACGTATGTATATCAACTCCGGATCGGTAAAAGCAATCTCTAACTAACTTGGTAGTATCCTCTTTGCTGGCTCGACCTTTGTCTCGCTCTACACTCTCAACTACTACAACAACAACAACGTCCTACCAGGTTATGACAACCGGCAGGTGGGCAGCGACAACATTGACCCCGACAAGGCTGCTTTTTCCATGGCTCCTCACGGCGACGAGGCCTACGAGCGAGTTGACATGGACGATCACGAGCCGTCGGGTAGCGCATACGGTGGTGGCTACAACAATAGCAGCTACAACAGCCACTCTCGCTACGGCGATGCCAATCCCTATAGCGCCGATGACGATGATCCCGATCGCTTCGGTGCTCTTCCCCCACGAAACAACACCCTCTTCGACAACGACACCGAGTACCATGGCGGCGCTCCTCCCTCTATGCCTGCCAGCTACGCCAACCCCACAGGGGGCCACCCCTATGAGGATGTTCCCGCCCAGTTCCCTGCCGGCAACTACGACAGAGGGCACTAAAGTCTTCAAGGCATGTAAATGAAAAAAAGAAAGAATATGGATTGGTTTCTTTGTTTTTATGCAACGGTGTTCATTTTGCTTGGTGTGAGGAAATAGCCTGGGAAACGTCTGCGTCTGGAATGCGGCTCGACATTTTTGTATGGTGGATAACGCCTCTGGATGGAGGGAGAGGCGTTTAACGGCGTCATGAATTGCGCAGAAACCAAGGGCGATGTGACGGATTGTCTTGGTTTGCATATATGAAGTTAGAAATTTGCACGTACACAATACATTCAAAGCACTTGTGCTTGTAGTTATCCTGTATATTTTGTTCTTCTCGACAGTGTAGAAAGTTCAGTCGTGTAAACGAGGATCCTATATACGACGTCTTGTATTTTTCAAGATGCTCGATCCCAACTCCCAACGCCTTCTGTTCTAAGCCAGTTTTGATGCTCCGTACTTGATGATATAGCGATTTAGCCTAAGCCTTCCCTAAAAAGTCCCGTCATTTGTAAAGTCACATCGTCTTCTTTACTCCTTGTTCTCCTTCTGCATCTTGCGAAGTCGCTTGGCGATGTTCGCCGCCGTCTGCTGCATAGGGTTCAACTTGCGATCCCTGGCCATAGCACCCGTATCATCGCCGTACTTGGCGACCAGCTTCTCCAACCACTCAATCTCGCGGGCACTCTGGTGTCTCTTCTTGGGCAGATCAGGCTGCTTGGCCTGCTCAAGAAGCTGCTTGACAACGTCAGTTGTCTCCTCGTCGTCGTTATCCGCGATACCACCCCACTCCTCAGCAGGCTTCTCCTCGGCGTCGCTGTCGTCGTCGAGATCGTTGAGGGGGTCGTTGAGAGGGTTGGGCTTGTTATCACCAATGATGCGAATGATCTTGCCGTCAGCGTCGCGCTCTACGCGCGCCTCGGAGACAACAGCGTTTTCAATCGTGGCGATGGCAAAAGGATCGTTGGCGTAGGCGCGGGTTGTGGTTGCGCCGAGCTTCTTCTCTGTTCCACCGGTGGGAGCTTTGAGACGAGCTACAAGACCAAGGCGACGGTAATTTTGTGAAAGGGTCTCCTTCTTGTTCCTTTGGATTTATGCGTTAGCTAGGGTCTTTCTTGCATGATCAAGAGAAGGCTTGAGGGGGCTTACCAGTTCTTCGCAATAGCATCGTTAC
The DNA here is from genome assembly GCA_011034095.1 of Fusarium cf. aywerte. Classification (NCBI taxonomy): domain Eukaryota; kingdom Fungi; phylum Ascomycota; class Sordariomycetes; order Hypocreales; family Nectriaceae; genus Fusarium; species Fusarium cf. aywerte. Next base: position 172,048 of record WETZ01000056.1, read on the forward strand.
CTCGAGGGTTGAGGATCTTCTTGGTTCTGTTGAGCTGTCTAACAGGCTGTCGGCCCGATCTAGCCTTCTTCTTTTGGAGTTCGCGACCCATGATTGATTAAAAGAGTTGGATATTTGTTTTGGATGGATGTAGTCGATGGGTATGGATTCGAGACTTGCGAGAGACGTACAAAAAATGCCCGCCAAAACCAAAATTTGTTCGCAAAGTTTTATCGATAAGAAAAGTGGGTGTGCCGCCACGCTAGTGTCAGATGCCAACCTCTTGGAAACATTAAAAATTAGTAGGTTGATAGCTGTACTGTAAGGGCAGCTTCATGAGAATCAATACATTTCACCTATCTAGAAAGCAAGAAACTGAGAAGAAAAACTATATGCACTTATTGAATCGAGAAGTAAACCTCTTCGCGTGTAATCTATAAATCCTGAGGTCTGCTCTCTTCATATTCCTGAGCTTCCTAGTGCTGTCCATCTGCTTACATTCTTGAAATTCAAAGAGAGACTACCACCATATGGCAAAAGAGGAATGAAAGCAAGAATCTTTTGATAAACTGAGCGAAATTCCATCTCTTTCCAGCTAATTATGATCATCTTATGCCATACGTCAAAATTATACTGCATGTGATAGCTATGCGTAACCCCAACGGCCACCATCCATAGCATCCATCCCCCGCAGCGAATCACCCGCTAAGTTGGGTAGCTCCCCGCGCTCAGCTTCCATCCCTAAGGTCTACCTACTAACCTATGGCTGCAAGCTACTGCTACTGTACCATGAATGCTGGACTCCAACACTGACATCTACCAAGTGCATCCTGACAGCCTACCGAAACCAATTTAATAAAACCCCAACGTCTCCCGTCTCAGGATCTTAGACTATAGCAGCCTTATCTTCCGAATCTAAACATCACCTCGAACCGACTGCAGGTCAACCGTCCTCATGAACCTGCATATCAACGACCCCGTCGTGCCATCGCCAGGCGAAATGACCAGCGAACACTCAGGACTTCCAATCGCCAGTCCGCAGCCTATTTCTGGCTCGCCTCTCATGGGCGATCCTCATCACCATAGAGCACCTAGTCTGGGCGAGCTGCATCAAGAACTAGAAGCGGAGCAGGAAGCTCATGTGGTACGATACACGCTATACCCCATCATGATCATGACAGACGCCTAACAACTTATTGGTAGAACCGTCTCTTGCAGATGATCCGACAGCAACAACTAGAGCTTCAACGCCTCCAAGCTGCAAACCCCAACAACCAGAATCAAAGTTCAGCCGTAGACGACAGTAGTGCCATCTCCGAGCGGTCGGGTCACGGAACTCCCCACGCCTCGAGCTCTCATGTCTCGATTCCTGCTATTCCCACCGGTGGCTCAGGCTCCCGCTCCAACAGCCATCGTCACCCTCGCACTTCATTCGACATAGCCCGCGCCGACCTTCAGCGACGCTCGAGAACACCCAGCCGTAGCGGCGCTTCTCCAAGACTTCGTGCAACGTCCATAGGTGGAAATAGTGAGGATTGGGTTTTGGGTGGTCGGGATGAAAGTGCTTTTTATCAGGCCGAGACTCAGATGCTCGTCCGTGAAAACCAGATGCTCCGTCATCGTGTCCGAGAACTAGGTAAGTGTGGGGTAACGTTTTGGTGGTTTCATCTCTCTAACACATACACAGAGAAACAACTTACAGAACTCGGAACCGGCTCATCGGTCACCCATGAGCCACAACCCTCACAGTCGACAAGGTCTTCTACAGCGGCAGAAAAAGAGGGTGACAAACCCTCTGCTGAGGAGAGTAAGGGTGCTTGAGACACCATCACTTCACGTGTACTTTGTCTAGTGAAAACTACACGAAGAGGGTTCAATTTTCATCATGGCGTTTTGCGACAAAGACTCAAGAGTCCGGAAGTCGGGCTTGATCAACGATTGAAGTTAGCAGGAATTCATATGATGGTGTGCTCTGCATACTATATATTATTATGATGGTTTTGGCAGTGTTGTAAGATTGAGATGTTCCAGCATGTGAAGATAGCAGGATGTGGTTAATATGGGCAGCTCCAGGGTATGACAGCTCATGATGAGCGGTCATTCTTTACGCGACCAAAATGAATTTAGAAATAGATAAAAAAGCCCCCAGTTTTGATCTGATACCCGTCGCTATAGACAGACATGAGAAAATGTCGGGACATGATGAATATTGGCCGTTAGCGTGTCGGCATTGGCTATATAGTATCTAGATTCTCGGAGCCGAAGATCTTCTCGTTAACTTACAACTCAACTTCAACAACATCAACGATGCTTCGCTCTGCGCTGCGCAAGTTCTCCTACAACTTATCAACACCTCATAGGCACTGCTTTAGCTCAACGGCAGCTGCTAGAGCTGATTTTACCCATGCTGTAAGTTGACCTCATTAATAAGCTCATTCTCCAATCTATTCCACATCTATCACGAGGTTTGAAAAGCGGACGAGCTTCATTGTGTTCGCTACTATACATTCCAACTCAATTGTAGAACAAAAATCCTAACATTGCAACAGGTTATAGGCGGTGGTGTCGTTGGTCTTGCGGTAGCCCGCCAGCTAGCGCAGAGAGATGGCACCTCAACCGTGCTCATTGAGCGCCATGATGCCATTGGCACAGAGACAAGCTCGCGCAACAGCGAGGTCATCCACGCGGGTATCTACTACGGACCTTCAAGTTTGAAGACAAAGCTCTGCATCCGCGGTAAGAACATGCTCTACGAGCTTTGCGAGAAGCACGACATCGGCCATCGCCGCACGGGCAAATGGATCGTCGCCCAGAACGAGGTCCAGCAGGAAACCCTCGACAAGCTGCACACCCTATGCAAGAACGAGCTCGGTGTTCCGACGCGCTGGGTCAGCGGTGAAGAGATAAAGCGGGACGGTGAAGGCGTCCACGCTGCGTGTGCGCTCGAGAGTCCAACAACAGGCATCGTAGATTCGCACGGTTTGATGCTGTGTCTCCAAGGTCTCTTGGAAGACGCAGGCGGTGTTGCGGCGCTCAACTCGCCCGTTTTGAACATCACTCCTCTCGGATCCAAACCCGGCAGTGAAGGCTGGGAAATAGAGATCAAAGACGCTGCCACCGGGGAGACGTCGAGTATTACGACTGAAACACTCATTAATGCTGCGGGACTTGGAGCGGCGGTCATACACAACATGATTGTCCCGTCTGAAAAGCGTCAAAAGTTATACTATGCCAAGGGCAACTACTTCTCGTACTCGGCGTCTCAGCCCAAGATTTCACGACTCATCTACCCGGTGCCTGAGCCCGGAATCGCAGGTCTGGGCACTCATCTCACACTTGACCTTGCCGGTCGTGTAAAATTCGGACCCGACGTTGAATGGATTGATGGCCCTAATGATCTGGCTGTCAACGCGGAACGACTACCGCAGGCCATCAACGAGATTCAGCGTTATCTACCTGGTATTGATACGTCGGCCTTGGTAGCAGATTACGCAGGCATCCGGCCCAAACTTGCTGGCCCAGATGCTGTTCGTCAGGGCAAAGGGTTCCAAGACTTTGTCATTCGCAAAGAAGATGGGTATGAGGGCTGGGTAAACCTACTAGGCATTGAGAGCCCCGGGTTAACAAGTTCGCTGGCTATTGCTGAGATGGTGCAAGGTCTACTGTATGGGTCGTCACAATCACCATGAAGTAAACATATCGGAATGCCATTTATGTCAAATTTAATCCGCTAATTAGTCGCTCCCGCTTGAATGCCCTCGGAATTTAATTCGAAATAACAGCCACATATAGATGGCAAGAAGCGGAAGGTAGTGACTTAAAAGAATCGAAAACGCCATGAAGGTCCAGCGTACTCCAGGTAACATGTGCCAATGCGTATAAACAACCATCATTATTGGTCATCATTTTGGTATCAAAATAGCAATCCCAAACGGACTGTCAGAAGCCCTTTTCACCAGGATCAAGTGCCAAGTTCCCATCTTCACCTCAACGAAATACTGGGGCAGAACTTTCGGCTTTGTACATCAACGTGAAATTCATATATGCCGTTCTGTGCGCCGACAAAACTATAACGGGTTAGCACAAATTCAGTAGACATTGAGAGGTGAGCACTTACAGAACACGCCCATCTTCACTCCAAGCCAGTCCAGCAGTGTTGTCTGGCGAAGGCGGCACCTCGAATACGCCATGGTCCTCTTCCCATCTGTTCACAACCTGGTTTACAAGTGGTACTATGATCGTAGTATCATCTGGGTCTCGGTCGTTGTCTCGTTCTCGTGCCTGGAGAAAATTGTACACTTCTAGGTACGAGGGGTCCTGTCTCTGACGTTCCCTACTAAGCATCGCCACGGTTTCACCAAGACTCTCCTGTCGACGCTGTTCTTCACGTCTTCTTCTTCCGAGGCTTGGGAGGGTCTCGCCCTCAGCGAGCCCCGATGGCCGTGCAGCTCGTGTTGTACCAGGACGGAATCGATAAGTACTGCCCAATATATCTCCCATCGCGCGACCGATACTGCTACTTCCTCGATCGTCAGACTGCTCAATATTATCATTGGCGGCAGCCGTAGTTACGTCCCGACGACGGGCCCAAAAGGTGGTTGGCCCGCCTAGCGGCCTACTTTCTGCGGCTGGAGCGCGTTGGGCCAATCTCTCATGAGGTCGGCTCATCTGTATGGCCTCGAGCACCAGCGTCTCACTGGCAGTAAGAGGGGTATTAAGACGTTCAAGTGCGTCTCGGCGTCTGTAGGTGTCCGATGCGCCCGAACCCACCGCATTGTCTCTTCTCTCTCGACGGCTTTCCAATAACCGTGGGTCAATCGTGTTTCGATCGAGAATATTAATTTGTTCAAATACTGGCTCCTCAATATCGACAATCTGGCGAACGACAAAGTTACTTCGCATATCGGCAATTCCAACATGTCCTCTATCCTCAGTCCAGGCTAGCAAGTCGTATGGTCCTGGACAAAAAGCCATATCTCGGATAGCACCGGGGCCACTACGTGGCCGGGACGACTCAAAGGTTGTGATAAGGGGGTCGGCATCAGGATGTGCAAGGAGGGCAGCGTTGAAGATAGAGATTGTGCCATGTTGTGTTCCGATAGCGAGATATGCTCCAGATTCTGAGAAACAGGCCGCGAAGCTTCCTCTGCTGTCAGTCCTGTCGTCTTTTCTTTGACTTTTGAGTAATATTCTTTGAGTCTGCTCCCATTGATACTGGGAATCATCTTGTGACTTAGTTGCTGGCGATTCGGTAGTCTTCCTTACACGCTCGTGGATGTACAGGTATGGATCATCAAGAATGGAGATTAGAAACCGTCCATCTGGAGATAGGAGAGATCGGTTTACGAAGTCGGGATATGTGATGACATCCAGAGGCTCTGTCTTTTCTTTCTGGTCAAACTCATTTAGACTGACTAGAGTGACAGTCCGATCGTTGTTAGCCAATACCGCTACTGGTTCTCCGTAGGCTTTCGAATTCATCGGCATTGTTGTAGGCGGGAACCACAGTGTGATACAGTTGACCCGGTCTTTGGCCAACTTCATACTTTTGGCGATCAGACTCTTGTTGGATCGCCTGGCGCGTGACAAGAGGGAGAATATGGAATCTTCACGGGAGGAGTCAAGCCCAAGATTAAGTCGAGTTTCTGGATCGAGCCCGAGCCCGGATGGGGAGCCTTGGTTATCGTCGTTTCCCTCATCGAGCCGCATCGCCACGAAGTCGCCACTTTCACTTCCGCAACACAACCATCCATTCTCGGCAACCAGGCATCGCGGCGCAAATGTCAGGAGTTTGATAGTTTCGCATTCTCGAGTCAATGTATTCAATCGCTGTACGTGGTTACTGCCGTTGCCTCCCGGGAAGTAGACGATGCCTTTCTTCTCGGCGCTAATAAGAGAACGTAACTGCCAGTGTCTGCGAATATTAGCTATTTGAGCATGACGGCGCCGGAGCAGATTGCATGATGACGTACTGTGAGCGCACGGGTATTCGATAGTGTTTCCGCGACTGTTTTGAAACGAGAGCCTCGGTCGGGTAGATACTAAGTGATATCAGTGTCAGTGGTGATGCAACGAATCGAGTCATGATTGATAAGCTTTGGGTTGGCCCTGGGTTCATTGGGTTCATGGGAGACATACTCGCCCTCATCTACCGCCATATTGATACCCGCCGCTCCTCAACGGGAGCGACAATATAAGAGTGGTTGGAGCCGTCTTTTTGAGTGAATAACGATGCCTTGGTTGTACTTCGACTGTGGTGATGATATTGTCAAGCTCTGGAGTTTGCTAGCTGATCGGGTATGATGGAAACAAAGGAGCGCGATATGCAGTAACGAATGTTCAGAATTATCAAGTCGTCGGATGGTGTTCTCCTTGAGCCTTTTACCAACGCGGCGTTTTGTAATGGAAAGAAACAACGTTTGCAGCGATGAGTTGGGTGATTGATTACAGAGGTGGATTGTGTAGGATGCAAATGTCCAAATGACGTTGCTAGGATGGGTGAGAAGGTAACGGGCTAATTAAATGGCGGCCGAGAGCGCTTCTGGTCACTTATCCACCTTTACTATCCACTGAGTGATGCGAATTTAGCGACGACCTCAACAACGACCTTGGGCAGGTACACTGATTTATTCTTAATCACAACCAAGGATGTATTGTAGTATCTATTTCAATTTTTATGTGAAGAAGTGATAGGCTCCAGCATTTACCCGATTAGGTGCTGAGTGTCTGACATGACCTGGCCTATTTAGTCGAAACTCCTAGGATAATCTATGGAAGTGCAAGCCATCAATAGTCTAGGTAGTCCAGGTAAATAGCCTAAGGTTTATAGACTATAAATTGTTTAGTAGGTTCTTAAAGTATTGCCAACGCATGTCCTGAATTGGTAGGTATAATTACTGTCTATGCATAAGGCAGTCATCGGTCCGACAGAGTAACATGGTTTCGTCGCAATTCAAAGACATGAATAGATAGTATTTAATGTCAGATTTAGCTATGCTAAACAGCGTTGTCGTCAAGCGTTATTCGGTCATAAATGTTTACTGTTCGTGCTTGCTATATATAGTAAAGTGCAGCTATTTACAAGCCGAGACTAGACCTGCATCCCAGGATAGATCCGTCAACAGGGACATGACAAGAGCATGAGAGCACAGCTGTTCAATTACAGGAATATGACGGTTATGACGACAATCACCTACAAATACGAATATATAGTACTAATAAGACGTGGGTAGGTGATGAATGAACCTTATAGGAAGCAGGTCTCAATGGTCTAACTGCCACGTTGGTAGCTAGGTGCTTTAGACGTTGCCTAGGAACCCTGCTGTCGACTGCAGCTGTTACAGCATCGTGCTAAAGAAGTAATATCTCGCCATGCAACTGTATTATATGGAGAAAATATACACGCGATGAGAAGCATGATAGTAGAGGGTAACAAGTATGGCTTCGTTCTCTTCGCGACTGTCAACTCAGTACTCAAACATAGTCTCAGTGAGAACTGCATTATAGACAAATCGTCCATCGTGACTACATCCTTTTCTTTTATGTACCTAGGAATATATCCAATTCATGATATACACTCGTCTCTTCAAATCGACTTTGTACCTCGCCATGGTATAAAACTGATAATAAATGATCATGATTTCCCTCCTCCTGCTTTTCTCCATCTTCAAGTGTCAACATCTACTTTTCGGAGATTCCTGGCACCAGTCAAAGGGGCATCTCTTGCCTGCCAATGCAGTAACCCTTTATAAATTCCACAAGAGCACCTCCCGTTACGTTGAGCAGACTCGCGTCTGTGAGCAAGCCATCGCGCCGGCAATAAAGACAGAAATAACACAACAGATATCATCTTACATGTTCATACCACCATCCTGGTTGCCTCCTCCTTGGGGACCACCAAAGAAGAAGGTATCAAAGGGGTTCAATTGTGGTGCCTCGCCAAAGTCATGATGAAGCCCTTCCCAGTTCATGCTGAGTCCCATATCGAGCTGCGACTGATCCATGGCGGTAAAATCGCCGTTCGAGGACGCTCCCAGGTTCTGGAGGAACTCCATTGTCTGCGCGTCTGGGTAATCCTGTCCATTGAACTGCTGCTGCCCTCCAAACGACCCTCCGTTGGATGGTTGTGAGGTCACCCTTCGGGGGACAGGTGAAGGAACCATACCTGATTCTATAGGAGAACCTTCTTGTTTGGGACCAGAGTCTGAAGGGCTTGGCCCACCTCGAGGTCGTGACTGGATCAAATATCCTTCAGCGGACCGAGCCATCGGTGGCGATGGCTGCGCATTACCGTCACCAGTGACTGACATACTTGGAGAAGAAAGGGAGTCGGAGAGAGATAAGTCGATTGGATACGACGCCTGGTCTGAGCCTTGAGGCCGGTGACGGACTTGGGCAGAGGTCTTTGACGAGTCAGGTGGTGTGTTCCACGTAGAACGCTGTCTTCGGGCCGCCGGGGCACCGAAACCGCCTGTTGAAGAGGCCATCTTAATGGTGGCCTTGGCCGTTCGATCGAACGCATCTCGGCATGTCTCGGCGGGCGGACACTTGTCGATCATGTCTGTGAGAACCGATTTGGCGGCGAGAATGGTAAAGTCCACTTCATCCATGCTCTGGGTCCACAATTAGTATATTTCCCCGAGGACTCTTATTTCGTCAAAGCTTACCAGGCGACTTCGTACGATGGGCGAATGCCATATGGCATAAAGGTACGAGATTCCTGCCATGAACAGGTGATGGGTGGAAAGATATGTATAGCTTACGAGCCCGCTGAGGTGAAGTTGTCTATACAAACGAAGGATCTTTTGACCGGCCTCGGCGACCTTAAGATAAATACGGTCTTCATCTTCGCGAAGCTCTGCTTGGAAAGCTGTTGGACTGTTGACTTCATTTGATGAATTATACTCGCCCTCGAACATAGCTGGAACGCTGAGGCTCTGGCGATAGAGCATGATGATAGCCTGCCAGTAGTTGAGCTCCAGGAACTCCGTCGAGAACATGACACCGGTCTCCTGCTTTGATGGCGCCGATGTCTTCCATTGATACAACCTTCGATCGATGTCTATGCGCCATGAACGGAACGAATCGAACTGCACTAGGAAAGGCGACGGCAGATGGATGTGCATATCGGGATACTTGCTCTGCGCACCGGCTTTGGCGATTTGGGCCTGGTTATACTGCAACACCTGGAGAATCTCTGACTGCAGCAGTCGCAGGCGGAAGTAATGATGGGCTACATGTTTGTAGCTGGGCTGGATCTGATCTGACGGTGGATCGCGCAGTCCAGTCGGCGTGATATAATCGTCGTCCAGCAGTGAGGGAAACTCGGTTGTAATGACCTGATCGCTAACACCGAATGGCCTTCCAACACATGTGCTTACTAGGCGATCGAGGGAGTACGTGCACCACCAGAGACGTCGTCGCATATCTCGAATCCACAACTTCTTTCCACGACCCTGAGCGCCATTCTCTCTAGCACCATCAGACTGCTCGGCTTCGTTAGGCCCAGCATCGATTTCTCTGTCATCCTCGTAATGCAAACCGAGGTCAACCGCGAGTCGCACAGCAACGCCAATAATATACCTGGTCCGTGTCAGTCAGGCGAGCTCCATACAATACCACATACGATCAATCAGCACATACCAAAGACCAGGGGGAACGGGACGGAGGAGAGCGAAATTGGCAAGAAGAAGTACAGCTTGTAAGACCTCCAATCCTCCTCCACTATTGCTCAAGCATGATTCCAAGTGTACAATAGCACTCGCATGATATTCTTCAGGCTCGCAACGGCTCTTGTTCTCCATGCTCGAGTCATCGTTTGATTGTGTTTTTACTGGCTCGCCCACAATAACACCACAGCCAATAGCAAAGACCATGTTCAGCAAATACAGTTCTCGCGAACCTCGAGCCGGATCCTGAGTCGCATAGATACGTTCAAACGTTTGCATGAACTCTCCTCTGTGCAAAATTGGGATCTGGGGATTGGAATGTTCAAAGTATAGTCTGACGAGTCGCAAACCGACCTCTTTGCTAGGGAAAGTAGCAGGTTTGATAGAGGGCCTGGTGTGTAAACCAAAGAAGGAATCGCGCAGAGAAGCTCCATTTCCGCTTGCTTGTCTAGGAGCTCTTGAGTCGTTCGAGTTCGGTTGTCCAGCAGCCGAATATTGAACGGCAGCATACACGACCCGCGCAAACGAGACACCAGACGCAGAAGCTAGAGAACGAGGTTTCGAGGGGCTGACGATGTTGTTGAGGAAACCCGATTGACCGGGTTTTTTCTTGAGCGACTCGACCGCCTGGCTCTGAGGTCTGCTCATGCCACGATCGCCTGCTTCTGATGGGCCAGAATACCCTGTTTCGGTAGCTGAGTTGATACTGGCGGTGTCGATGCCTATCCTGGAACACAATTCGAGATTTTCGGCTGGAGGGAAGGCAATGTTGTTGGCATTGAGCAGATTCTCGAGCTGCTCGACTCGAGTTTCAAGGTAAAAAACATAACTGCGCGTTAGGTTAGCATTCGTTCACCCATTCTTGAAGCGATTTTGTGGCGCGCGACTCCAGATGAATGACAGTCACAGCGCAGCGCAGCACGTCCAAATTGTCGCGCGTAATCGCAACACTGTTATCGTACCTTCGGGGTATTTCCTTCTTTGTAATTGGATCATAGCCAACACAAGCGACTCCAGCCTTGGCGCAACTTGCGCAGCTCGGAAGCTTCTGGTCGCAACGGTTCTTACGTAGGCGACAACGGTTACAGGCACTGACGTTGCGAAAGTTACTGCTCTGGCCTGCCTTGGCCGTTACTGTTGGAGAGGCAGTTGTGGAAGAGGCTGAGGCAGAGGCGCCGTCAGCCTGGAGACGTTCACGGTCACGGTCATGAGGGCTCGGCTGGCCATTGCGCGGCGATCCATCGTCAAAAGAGTTCTGTCGCTGTCGCTTTGCAGGTTGCGAACTCGGGGACGGAGGGCCACGCGCAGGCATTGTGACGGCCTGGCGGGCAACCGGTGGCGGCGCCGATTAGATTTGCGACGAGATCGGAAGCGGAAGCGGAAGCGGAAGCGGAGGCGAGACGTCACAGGGTAATCGGAGAAGCAGTGTCGGTCGAGGGTCTCTTTGAAAATTGATTGATGATGGAGAGTGGATTTGAGCTGAGCTCGAGCTTGGGCGGAACGGAGACGGGGAGTCGGAAGGCGGAGCGGTGGATTGGGTAATCCGGGCCGGGATTAACAATCAACGGAGAATACTGTACCTACGGTAAGCACGAGCACCGACCGAATGAGAGGAGGGGAGGGAGGAGAAGGAGGGTGAGGCTGAAAGAGGGCGCGCGGGATTACTTGAGAATGTGGATGGAAATGTGACAAGAAGGCAACCGAAAAGAATAAGGCGGGAAAGGATCTACGGAGCCGAGGCAGCCGCTAACGTAGACAAGAGCTGTCAAAGCGTGGGTTGTATCAAAGTAACCATGTAGGTAGGTTGATAAGGAATAATATGAACAAACCTTTGCAAGACTGGTCAATCAGTCCAACGAACCAAATAATCTCTCTTTTCTTCTTCTTCTTTTTCTGCCGGTCTACTGCAGTGTAGCTGACGCTGCGTTTGCAAGGATCAGCCAAGTAAGGTACCTTAGTACTTACAGTCGCAAAGGTATGATCAAGCACAGTCAATAGTCTTGAAAGCAGTATGAGGCAAAGAAGCTAAAGTTGGTTCTGGACCAGTCATATAGTCTCTCGATTGGGTGACAAGCTAGGAAATACTGCATTGATGTAATATGAATAGTTAACACTAAGAGGTATGGTGAATGAATATTGTAACAAGTGGAGGTGACGGTGGCCGATGGCCGCCGTTCTTTGTCTTTGTCCGTTTCACAGATGATGGAGACAAACAAGGTAAGCACTTGATGTTATGATTGATAAAATTTGACATGAATCAAAACAGGGATAATCCTACGATTTGTTTGAAACGGATTACAGTAAAGAAACGGAGAAGCTACCTACATTGACTGAATCAGACAAAGAAAAAAGAGGCACGTTTTTACCAGACTAGGGTCCTTCCACATTCAGATGTCAGTTTTCGGCGTTATTTTCTACTTGTACAA
>WETZ01000112.1:0-21222 GCA_011034095.1 Fusarium cf. aywerte
ATTAGCCTAAAGTAACACTTAATAGTAACCGTTATAACTATTTATTAGTTAATTAATTAATAAAGAAAATAGGACTAATTCGTTATATATATCGAATTATATAATTAATTATTTAATTATACCTATACTTTAATCTAGATAGTTAATACCCTTTATAGTTTTTAATTAATAAAATATATCCTATTAATAATACTATTATTACTATAAGTTAATAATTAGGCTACTTATAGGTTAAAAAGGCTATTATTTAATATAATTATAATTAAAGGCTTAAGTAGTATAGAAATATAGGTAAAGACCTGAAAAGGATTAATTTATTTCCTTTAGCTATACTATTATCCTTATAAGAAAGAGAAGTAAGTTTAATTATAGAAGATTAATTTATTTTAGGATTTTAAGAGCCTTATAGCACCTTATTAAATATATAAGCCCCTATTAAAATATTATTAATATATAGCTAGTTATATAAATACTATATATATTAAGGAGCTTGTTATATAACTTTAGTTAATTAACTACTAACTTTAAAAAAAGCTATCTTTTTAATTTCCTATTAAACTCTTTCTTATAAAATATATATATTTTCTTTATATATATTCTAATATAAATAAAGTCTCTTAATTTTAATTTAAAAAGATAAATTATTATTACTTATAAAAATTTAAAGTCCTTAATTATTATAATTTAATTCTTTAATACTATAAATTATCCTTTATATATACTATTAAGTATATTTATTAAAAAAGGTAATCTCTTTAAAGCTATAACGTAAAGACTTTTTTATTAGCTTATTATAAAATATTTTCCCTATTAAAATATTATTACTATATAGCTAGTTATATAAATACTATATATATTAAAAAGCTTATTATATAACTTTAGTTAATTAATTATTAACTTTATAGAAATAAGTCTTTAGCTTTAGGCTATCCATTTAAGTTCTTATTAAACTCTCTTTTATAAAATATATATATTTTTCTTTATATATACTATAACATAAATAAAGTCTCTCAATACTATAAGTAGAAAGACTTATAGTCTTTAATTATCTTAATTATATTTTTTATCTTATTAAACTATTTTATATATATGTTATATATTCCCTTAAGGAAAATAATCTCTTTTACCTTAAGTAGGCTTTTTAATTTAATATAAAGTTCCTTAAATAACTATTTTTTCTATTAAACCTATAAAATATATATAATATCTATAAGGTGATAATTAGAAGTATATAAGACCTCATAGCTAAATTTAGCTAATATTATATTAATTTTATTAATATTAACTATTAAACCTTTATAAACTTAATTTAATTCCTTTTAATTAAATATTAATTATTTTAATTTATAAATAAGGTATTAATTTACCTCTAAGGTTAAAAAGAGGCCTAATTATAAATTATATTAAAATCTATTTTAATTTACCTTAATTATATTATTTAAGTTAGCTAATTATAAATGTTAATAAAAGGAAGTTATTTCCTTTAGCTGCACTATTATCTTTATAGGAAGAGAAGGAAGTTTAATATTAAACCTTAATAACCTAATAATAAAAAGAATAATTTAAAAGGTTTAAAAAGGTTATAGGGCTCTAATATTAACCAAAACCTTATATTAATAGGAATATAAACTTTTACTATAATAACTATAATAATACTATTTCTTCCTTTTATATCTAATAACCTGAATTAACCTAAAAGTAACGTTAATAATTAAAACTTATAAATAAATTATGCTATACCTAATATATAATATAATAAGCCAACCTAAATTATAGCTAGAATATTAATAATAACTATTTCCTTCTATTAAGACCTATAACCGGCTAACTTAAGTAATATAGCTAAGGCATATTAAAATAGATTTTAATATAACTCATAGCTAGGCCTCTCTTTAGCCTTAAGGGTAGATTAGTGCCTTATTTATACGTTAAAATAATTAATATTCAATTAAAAAGAGCTAAATTAAATTTATATAGGTTTAATAATTAATATTAATAAAATTAATATAGTATTAGCTGTATTTAACTATAAAGTCCTATATATTTCTAGCTATTATCTTATAAATACTATATATATTTTATAAGTTTAATAAAAAGAGTAGTTACTTAAGGAACTTTATATTAAGCTAAAGAGCCTACTTAAGGCAAAAGAGACTATTTTCCTTGAGGGAATATATAGTATGTATATAGGCTAATTTAATAAGATAAGAAATATAATTAAAATAGTTAGAAACTATAAGTCTTTTTACTTATAAGTTATATTAAGAAACTCTATTTATGATAAAACATATATAAAGAAAATACCTATATTTTATAGGAAAAGGTTTAATAGGAAATTAAAAAGATAGCTTTCTATAGAGTTAGTAGTTAATTAACTAAAGTTATATAACAAGCTCCTTAATATATATAGTATCTATATAACTAGCTATATATTAATAATATTTCAATAGGGAAGCTCCTTAATATATATAGTATTTATATAACTAGTTGTATATTAATAATATTTTAATAGCGGATATTAAGGTTATATAGCTATATAAATAAGTTATTAATATACTTATTAATATAAAAAACTTATAATAACTCCTTAAGGATATATTTACCTTATAGAATTAGTAAAATTAAAATAATTAAAATAGACTATAGGAAATACCTTTATTAATATTACTATTAATAAAAAGGATATTAAAGAAATCATAAAGTTAAATCTATTTAAAATATTTAATAGAACCCTTATTAAATTTATAATATTCCTTATTTAATATTAGGCCTTTATATCTTATTATCCTGAATAGTTTTAAGATAAAAGTAATAAAACTTATTATACCTTAAGATACCTTAAGGGGATTGTAGCTTAATAGTTTTAACTTATATTAAAGGATTAAATTATAAAAAGAGATTTAAAAGTATTTAAATTATATACCTATAGCTTTTATATTAATTATAGGGACTTTAAAGCAGCCCTTAAAGCTATATTTAAAACTATTAATAAAATATTTTGAGTTAAAAGGAAAATTAAGATATTTAAATAAAATCGATCTATATTTAAATTAGAAGTAAAATACTTATAGCTTATAATAAAATTAGAAAAAAGATAAAAGGCTTTTATATTATTATTCTTTAATGCCCTTAAAGAATTAATATAGGCCAAATTATATAAGAAAAAAAGACTTAAGATATTAATTAAATATATTAATTAAGCTATAGAAATTAATAATTATGAATATTACTAAAGGATTTAAAAAAGATAAAATAGCCAAATTAATTAAAATAATTAACTAAATTAATTATAATATTAATTAAGAAACGCTAAAACAAATAGATATTTCCTATAGAACTTAAATAGGCCTTATAATAATTAAAGCTATCTTACTTAATAAATTAAAGCTTATCTATTAGAATTATAATAAGAAAGGATATAAGGAGCCTAAATATTAAAACCTATAAAAACTAATTAAAAATATAAACTAATACTAAGAGGTAATAAAGCCTAGTAAATTAACTTATAAGAAAGTAAACTATAAATAGCAATTTAAATTTTATAATATATTATAATAACCTAATTACGCTATAATACTATTAATAGAATTATAGTAAAAAGATCTATTTAAAAAGGCCTAAAAGACCCTTTTAAATTTAAATAAGAAGTTATAAAATATTATTGCCTTAATAATAAATACCTAGTCTTAGATTATTAACCTTATCTTAATTTAAAATATATTAAAGTAAATAAACTAATTAAGGAAACACATAGGGCTTATAATTAAAGAAGAAAATAAGACCTTAATATAAAATAATAAAATAATAAAGCCACTAAGAGATAATATAGTAAATAAAAGGAAAGAAATCCTAAGAGGTAATTTATACTAGAGATTACTATAACCTAAGAAGGATATCGAATTGCAGATACCTATAAGGGTAAAGAGGTCGCCCTTAATATAGATAAAATACTTACTTTTAACTAAAGTATTAATAATATCCTAATATAAACAATATAGTTATACCTTAATATGCACTATAAAGACCCTAATTATATTAGGTTATAAATAATAACTATAGAATAATAATAAAAAAAACTATATTAAGAAATCTTTAAAGGATAATAATTTAAACTAACTTAAAAACTAGCCTAAGAATAAGCTAATATAAGCTAAAATAAAGATATTTATATTTAAGCCTTAATAAGATTAGAAGTAAAAGACCTATTTATATTAGAAGCCCTATAGCACTTAAAATCTAATTAAAGGTATTATTTAATTAACCTTAAATATTAATAAATCTTATAGATATTATATACTCAATATTTCTATTAGACCTATAAGTAAGATAAAGAAGCTAATAATTATTTCGCTATTATTATATCGGAATATAAAATGCAAAGGTATACCTTATTATTAATACTATAGGCTACTATATTAACTAAAAGTACCTACCTATATAAGTAATATAGCTTAAGCCAATTAGGAAGAATAGGAATATATATTAGTATATTAGCATAATATATATATTATAGACCTATAGAGGTAATATATTATTAAATAACCTAAGTAATTATTAGACTTTATAAATAGGGCTAAAAATAATAAATGCCTTATATAAAAATAGAGGTAAAATAACTAAAAAAAACCCTAATTAAAAAGGTACCCTAAATTTAAAAATACTAAAAGCCTAAAAATAAGATAATAAGGAATAAGATAATAAGGAATAAGATAAACTTAATTAAAGACTTAATATTATTAATAAGATTAATATAGGACTAGCTATATTTAGCTATAAGTTCTTATATATTCCTAGCTGTTATCCTATAGATAGTATATAGACTACTATATATTCCTAATAAAATCCTAAATAAATATATTAAATACCTTTACTAAACCGTTAAATATAAAGATAAACTAGATAATATATAATTCTAAATATATATTTTCTTCAATTATAATAAAGGACCAAATAGAATAAGAAATAATTAGCTTAATTGCCTAATTTATAAAAATAATACCTATACTAATTGCTAGAACTATAGACTAAATA
Organism: Fusarium cf. aywerte; assembly: GCA_011034095.1. NCBI lineage: Eukaryota > Fungi > Ascomycota > Sordariomycetes > Hypocreales > Nectriaceae > Fusarium > Fusarium cf. aywerte. Next base: position 5,032 of record WETZ01000112.1, read on the forward strand.
GAATCACTTATACTATTATAATATAATAGGTATTAAATAACTATAGGATAGAATTAATATAGGATATATATAAATACCCTCTATATAGCTATTAAGGCATTATTAAAATAATAAAAAGACTGAAAGGGAAATATAATATAAACTAAGTAAGAAAGATAGTATAATAAGTTATTAAATAATATAATATCTATAAATAAAGTTATAATAATATAAGCTATATAGCATATTATAAGTACTACTAATTATATAATAACCTTAGGACTTAATTATAATAGACTTTATTATTAAGCTATCTATCTTAAAAGAACCCGTAATTAATATCTTTTATAGTTAACGTATTTGATAAGTGAGTGTGACAGACAAGCGAGTGTGACACCCCACTTTTTACCTTAAAGGCAGTTTTTTAAATAATTCTTAAAAATTCAAATTAAGGTTACAATAGCTAAAATTTAAATAACTTATACTTAAGTCTTAAAGTAAGCTATATTAATTTTCTTAGATTTTTAAATAAATCCTATATAGCTATAAACTTTAAAGTCTATTTACACTGTAAGATATACTGTATTTTAAGGTTTTCTATATAAAATAAAATAGTTAAAAATCCTTAAAAAATAGTTTTTAATATAATTAACTATACTACTTTAAAAAATAATTCTTTTAGAATTTTAGCTATTTTATTTAAGATTTAAATGGCTATAGGGTAAGCAATTTTTAGCTGCACAGTATACTGTCACACTCGCGTATTAAATACGTTATTATTAATTAACTTATAAAGTTTTCTTACTATTTACCTTATAGAGAAGTAATAGACATAAAAGAACTTATATATATCTTCTATTAATATATTATTAAAATATATAGACTACTATTAGAAATATTATTAAATAGAGGATAAATATTTACTATTAAGTTCTAATAGGCACTTACCTCTTACTTGAGACTAAATTACTGCCTTTTAATAGCTTTTAGACTATAAATAGATAAATAGATAGAATAAATAAATTAAATATTAAAATAATACTTATACTATATTAATTATAAATAAAATAATTAATTTAAAAAGCTAAACTATTATATAATTAGCCTATAATACCGCCTATAATAAAAGTATAAAGTTAATATTAGCCTATACTAATTTTAAATTTATATTAAATACTTATTATAATATATAGGAAATAAAAATAAATAACCCTATTAAAATTCTTAAGGCAAAAGACCTTAAAAACCTATATAAAGAAATAAAAATAGAATTAGAATTTATTAGAAAATAAATAGAAAAATGCTATAACCTTAAAAAGCTAAAAGGACCTACCTTTAAGGAGGGAAATATAGTCTATTTATTAATAAAAAATATTATAATAAAATAATTAAGTTATAAACTTAATTATAAATATATTAGACTATATAAAACTAAAAAATAAATATTAAAAAATAATTATATATTAGACCTATTTATAATAGTTGGGATCTATTTAATTTTTTATATTTCCTTAATAGAATTAGCGGCTAATATTATATAAATCAAGATTAGTAATAAACCTAAAGAAATTAAAAAACTAAAGTCCTATAAGGCAGAAGATATTAGGGATATATAGAAAATTAATAGATAAATAATATATTTAGTAAAATAGAACAATTACTTAAAAAAGTAGAAATATATAAGAATTATTAAAATACCTTATTAGCGCGTAATAACTCCTAATAAAGTTCTATTAATATTAAAAGAAACATTAAAGAAATTAAAATTTAATATATCTAAGTATATTAATATATTAAAATCTTTTGTTATTAATTACCTTTAAATAGACTTAGCCTTTTTTTCCTTTTTTTAATTCCTTTAAGGAATTTAGACTTTATTAAGTTACTTTAATACTATAAGTGATGAGCTCTTTTTTATATTTTAATGAGATTTAAGCGAAGAAAGGGACTTATTTAACTTTTATTATACTACCTAAAGGGCCTCTTAATAGAAGGATAATAACTTTTTAATAGCAGCTTTATGCTCTTTGAGATACTTTACTTTATTAATAATTTAAGTAATTAGTTATTAGGGCCTAAAAAATCAACTACCTTAAATATAAGAACTTATAAGAGTTTAAAGGTATATTAGTTATATTATAAGGATAACTAAAAGAAATACATAAATTATATTTCTTTTTCTTAATAATTATTTTATATATAACCTTATGCTTTATATATTAAAAATAAGGTATAATTTTAATACTAAGTTATATAATACCTTTAGTAGCTTTATGGCATTTTTCTATAGAAGTTAAAAGGACATTATTATAAATATCTACCTTTTATTTAATAAAATACTTTAATATAGTAATAAATATAGGTTTAAGTTAAACTTACTAGGAATATATTATTAAATAAACTAATTATATAGGCCTTAAGGATAAGGTCTAATAGAAGGGAGAGATTATATTATGACCCTTATAGTTATATTATATATACCCCTATATTGTTTAGTTAATTAACTATAAGCTTATTTATAATAATATAAGCTTTATAAAGCTTACTTATATAAATATAAGACTTCCCCTATAGCTTACTTAATATATTATAAGCCTTTCCTAAAAGCTTACTTTAATATAAGTAAACCCCTATATATATATATATATATATATTTATTTAATATTAAATAGGACTTAGCTTATTAGCTATTAATAACTTTAGTTAATTTAAAACTGTCTTTATAGAAATATATTTAACCTACTTTATTCCCTATTAAGTAATATAATACTTTATAACGCTTAGTATTACGCCTTATAACTCTACTAATATAAATCTAGAACGGTTTAGTTTCTTACCTTAGGAACCTAACTATTATACTTTATTATTTAAATAATAAGATTATTATAATTTATTTAATTAATTAAAATTACTTATTATATTCTTCCTTAAATGCCGTTAGTATTACCTAATAGGTCCTTATATTATACCTAGTCTTATTATATAGATTATATTATTAAATACATAGCTTAATTAACTTTCTTTAGCTATTACTTCTTAATAATTTACTTACTATCTATATATTAATATCTATTTAATAAATTACTTATAATACTTCCTTTATAGTTATATAGTCTCCTTTTTATAACTTAATTCTTTTCAACCTTTAGTATTAGCTTAACTTTTTATTCCCTTCTTAAATGTTTTAAATCTTATTTCTTATTAGGATAGTTTTATGTTTCTATTAACTCTACTATTATCTTTATAAGAAAGAGACAATAAGTTAAACTTTAAACCTTAGTAATATAATAATAAAGAGAATAGTTTAAAAGGATTAATAAGGTTAAAAGGCTTTAATATAACCTAAAATCTTATTTCCTTTAGCTATATTATTATTTTTATAAGAAAGAAAAGTAAGTTTAACTATAAACCTTGATAATATAATAATAAAGAAAATAATTTAAATAGTTTAATAAGGTTATAAGGCTTTAATATTAATTAAAACCTTATACCAATTGGAATATAAGCTCTTATAACCTATAATAATTATAATAATATTATTTCTTCCTTGTATATTTAATAACCTAAATTAACCTAAGAGCCCTAAAGTTAATAATTAAAATATTAATAATAATTATTTCCTTTTATTAAGACCTATAACTAATTAACATTAGTAATATAATTAAGGCATATAGAAATAGGTTTTAATATAATTTAACTTTTAGTCTTTTAATTATTCTTCTAGTAAATAGATATTATAGCTAAATGCTAAAACTATTTACTAATTAAAGAAAGTTAAAAAGTATTAATTTAAATATAAAACCTAATAGCTATAAGGTTTAATTAGTATTAATTATATTTAGCTATATAGACCTTTATATCTTTAGCCTTTACCTTAAGGAAGCTATATATATTCCTTAAGTTTAATAGGAAAAATAGCTATTTAAGACATTTTATAATAAGCTAATAAAAGGATCCCTTAGCTATTTCCTTTAGCTGCACTATTATCTTTATAAGAAAGAGAAGTAAGTTTAACTATAAACCTTAGTAGTATAATAATAAAGAGAATAATTTCGAAGGTTTAATAAGCTTATAAGGCTTTAATATTAACTAAAACCTTATATTAATTAGAATATAAGCTCTATAATAATTATAATAATATTATTTCTTCTTTCTATATCTAATAACTTAAATTAACTTAAAAGCCTTAAAGTTAATAATTAAAATAAGCAATTAAATAAGTTATCCTATACCTAATATATAATATACTACCCTATTAAAATAATATTAATATATAGCTAGTTATATAGATACTATATATATTAAAGAGCTTATTATATAACTTTAAATAATTAACTATTAACTATCTAGATTAAAGTATAGGTATAATTAAATAATTAATTATATAATTCGATATATATAACGAATTAGTCCTATTTTCTTTATTAATTAATTAACTAATAAATAGTTATAACGGTTACTATTAAGTGTTACTTTAGGCTAATTAGGCTAGTCGGTTTAAACTAGTTAAGGGATAAAGGACTAAGAACTAACTATTATATATATAGTAGCTATAAGCCAGCAAGCAGNTATTAACTATCTAGATTAAAGTATAGGTATAATTAAATAATTAATTATATAATTCGATATATATAACGAATTAGTCCTATTTTCTTTATTAATTAATTAACTAATAAATAGTTATAACGGTTACTATTAAGTGTTACTTTAGGCTAATTAGGCTAGTCGGTTTAAACTAGTTAAGGGATAAAGGACTAAGAACTAACTATTATATATATAGTAGCTATAAGTTATAGTATTTATATTTATTTTAATTAAAGTTTATTTACTATATATAGCTTCTATTAAATTAATAAGTTAAAATTATTATTAATATTATTAAAAAGATTAAAAGACTTCAGTACCTATTTAAAGTCTATAAAATAAATATTATTATATATTCTATTAAAGAAAGTAATCTCTTTAAATATATAACTAAAAGACCTTTTTATTAACTTATTATTAAATATCTAAAGTAATTACTTTTCTTATTAAACCTAAAGAATATATATAGCTTCCGTAAGGTATAGGCTAGAAATATAAAGGACTATATAGCTAAATATAGCTAGCGCCAGTTTAGCCTTATAGCTATTAGGTTTTATATTTAGATTAATACTTTTTAGCTCCTTTTAATTAGTAAATAACTTTAGCCTTTAGGTATAATATCTATTTACTATAAGGGCAATTAAAAAGCTAAGGGTTAAGTTATATTAAAACCTATTTTTATATGCCTTAGCTATATCGCTAAGGTCAGCTAGTTATAGGTTTTAGCGGAAGGAAGTAATTATTATTAATATCTTAATTATAAATTAGGTTAGCTTAGTATATTATATATTAAGGGTAGGATAACTTACTTATTTACTTATTTTAATTATTAACTTTAAGGCTTTTAGGTTAATTTAGGTTATTAGATATAAAAGGAAGAAATAATATTATTGCAATTATTANTTAATTATTAACTTTAAGGCTTTTAGGTTAATTTAGGTTATTAGATATAAAAGGAAGAAATAATATTATTGCAATTATTATAGTAAGAGTTTATATTCCGATTAATATAAGGTTTTAGTTAATATTAGAGCCTTATGACTTTATTAAACCTTCTAAATTATTCTCTTTATTATTATATTACTAAAGTTTATAGTTAAACTTACTTCTCTTTTTTATAAAGATAATAGTGCAGCTAAAGGAAATACATGATATTTATAAATTAATAGCTAAAAATATATAAGACCTTATAGCTAAAAATATATAAGACCTTATAGCTAAATATAGATAATATTATATATATATTATTAATATTACTTATTTAAATTTCTATAAATTTTATTAAGTTCCTTTTAAATAAATATTAACTACTTTAATTCTTAAGTAATATATTAATCTACCCTTAAGGCTAAAAGAAGGCCTAATTATAAGTTATATTAAAATCTATTCTAATATAATTTAGCTATCTTATTTAGGTTAATTAATTATAGGTCTTAATAGAAAAAAGAAGTTATTATTAATATTTTAGCTATAGTTTAAATTAGCTTAATATATTTTATATTNTTTAAATAAATATTAACTACTTTAATTCTTAAGTAATATATTAATCTACCCTTAAGGCTAAAAGAAGGCCTAATTATAAGTTATATTAAAATCTATTCTAATATAATTTAGCTATCTTATTTAGGTTAATTAATTATAGGTCTTAATAGAAAAAAGAAGTTATTATTAATATTTTAGCTATAGTTTAAATTAGCTTAATATATTTTATATTTAATATAAAATAACTTATTTATTTTAATTATAAAGTTTACTTTTAAGTGAATTTAAATTATATAATATAAAAAAAAGAAATAATACTATTATATTTTTATAGTAAAAGCTTATATTTCTATTAATATAAGGTTTTAATTAATTTTAAAGCCTAATAACCTTTAGAAACCTTTTAAATTATTCTTTATATTATTAAGTTATTAAGGCTTAAAGTTAAACTTACTTCTCTTTCTTAGAAAGATAATAGTGTAGCTAAAGGAAATAGTTATTAACTAATATAATATTTATAAAACCGGGATAAGGAGGTTTAGCACTTTATTCCCTTAAATTAGGCTGTAGATTAAAAAAAGGCTAAGTTACTTACTATAAGTATACCTAAAGTATATTAATATACTATAAAACCTAAAAATAGGGATATAAGAAGAAGTTAAATTAAATTTAAGTAACCATTAATATAATAATTAAAATTCTTATAGCTATTATAGAATATAGCAGCTATAACTATAAAATTAAGCTATAAATTATTAAAATAAATTATATATTTAATAATTATATTGTTATTAAGATATCTATAGCTATAAATATAAAGACCTATCTCTTAAATAGGCCTAAAGATTAAAACCTTTTTAAATAGTTATATATTATTAAGGTTACTATTAAATAGGTATATAAGCTTAAGAAGCTTAATAATATATCCCTATTTAAATTAAAATGCCTATAAAAACCTAAAAGACTTAAAATTAATAACTATTATATAAAAGTAGAAAATAAAATTAAATTAAGGCAATTAAGCTTTAAATATAATAATTAAGCTATAACACTTTATATTAACCTCCTTATAGAAGATTAAGAGGTATATAAGGCCTTAATAATAATTTATTTATTTTATAGACTTTCAATAGGTGCCTAAGCCTTTTAATCTTCTTAATAGTATTAATAATAACTTTAACTTTCCGGGAGGTTAAAACTCTTAACTTATTAACTTAATAAAAGCTATATATAGCAACTAAACTCTAACCAAAATAAATATAAATATAACTTATAGCTGCTATATACATAACAGCTAATTCTTCCTCCTTTATCCCTTAACCAGTTTAAACCGACTAGCCCAACTAGCACACTTAATAGCAACCCTTATAATAAGTCACCAGTTAGTCAGTCAGTTAATTACCCTTAATCCCTACCCTATATTCCATATAGCTAATACCCTTTATAGTTATTAACCGATATAATATTCTTTAATGTAATAGCCATTAAAGCGACTATAGACCTTAATTAGGATAAGTTTAAAGATATAATTAAAAAAGGGAATAACGGTTAGAGGCTTAAGCAGCTAAGGGATAAGGCTAAGGACCTTAATACAATTGGCCTAGATTAGGATTTTAATAGCCTCTTATGGCCTTATAAGGTCCTAAGGGAAGGTCTTTCTTTAATTAGATTAATAGCCTTTAGTTATAAGATTCTATTATTAAGATACTTTAGGCTAAGCCGATTAAATAAACTAAAGATAGGTATAAATGGCCTTAAATAGGACCTTAATAAGCTAAAAAGCCTAATAAAGAGGCTAAAAGAGGGGCTAATTTTAAAGAGTAATATAGCCTTTATTAGGGCCGTTAAGTTAAATTATTTAGCCTAGTATTATGCCTTAAAAAAGTAGCTTTAGTAGGCTAATAAAGTCTTTAATAAGGAAGTTACTGCTGTATTAGAGGCCGCTGCGTGAGTCTATAGAAGATTATTATATATACTATACTAACTATAGCCTAAGACTATAAGTGTGCAGAGGAGCTTAGCATATGGCACAGGGGGGGGGGGGGGGAATCTACAAAAGTTAAAGTTAGGAGGCATTTATATTCTATAAGTTAGATATTAAAGTTAAAGTTAAGGCAGCCTAAAGTTAAAGGTTAACTTTAGCCTATGGCTTAATAGATCTAGGGTATATAACTTATTATATGCCTCTCCTTTAAAGACCTACTATACTATAACTCTTTATTACCGTAATGCAATATAATAGTGAAACTGTATTATTAATTAAGGAATAATAATTTATAAAAGTAATTTTAATTAATATAATAACTAGGCTAATAGGAGATATAATATATTAAATTAAATAATTAAAATGGTAATCCTATACTATATAAAGATATATTCTTTAGTAATAACTAAATCTATATAATATAATAATATTATATTATTCTTTTTAAATTTAAAAAGCTATATATAGGATTAATAATACTTTAAGATAAAAGTAAGTATAAAAAGCCTACTTTAAGGTATTAAAAGTAGGGTTAAATAGTAAAGTTAATTAAAAAGAATAAATTATTACCTAAAAAAGGCAATTAAGGTTATAAAGCTTTAAGGGTTTATAAAACTATATCCTTTAGCTGCACTATTAGCTTTATAAGATAAAGAAATAAATTTAATTATAAACCTTAATAATATAATAATAAAGCGAATAATTTAAAAGGTTTAATAAGGTTATAAGGCTTTAGTATTAATTAAAACCTTGTATTAATTAAAATATAACCTCTTATTATAATAATTATAATAATATTATTTCTTCCTTTTATATTTAATAACTTAAGTTAACTTAAAAGCCTTAAAGTTAATAATTAAGATAAATAAATAAATTAATTAATTTACCATTAATATATAATATATTAAGCTAACCTAATTTATAATTAAGATATAAATAATAACTACATCTTTCTATTAAGACCTATAATTAGCTGACCTTAGTAATATAGCTAAGTTATATAAAAATAGGTTTTACTATAACTTAACCTTTAGTCTTTTAATTGCCCTTATAGTAAATAGATATTATACCTTTAGGCTAAAGTTATTTATTAATTAAAAGGAGCTAAAAAGTATTCATTTAGGTATAAGACCTAATAGCTATAAGGTTAAGTTAGTATTAGCTATATTTAGCTATATAGTTATTTATATTTTTAGCCTTTACCTTAAGGAAGCTATATATATTCNATTTAGGTATAAGACCTAATAGCTATAAGGTTAAGTTAGTATTAGCTATATTTAGCTATATAGTTATTTATATTTTTAGCCTTTACCTTAAGGAAGCTATATATATTCCTTAGGTTTAATAAGAAGAGCAGCTACTTAAGATATTTTATAATAAGAGGGTCCTTTAGCTATATATTTAAATAGACTGCCTTTTTTAATAGAACATATAATAATATATATAAAAGATAATTTATAATATTAAAAAATTAAATTATAATAATTAAGGACTTTAAATTCCTATAAGTAATAGTAATTAGTCTTTTTAAGTTAAAATTAAAAAACTTTATTTATATCAAAATATATATAAGAAGATAGCCTTCTATAGAGTTAGTAGTTAATTAACTAAAGTTATATAATAAACTCCTCAATATATATAGTATCTATATAACCAGCTCTATATTAATAATATTTTTATAGGGATATATTCTCTTTAACTTCCTATCAATCTCTCTTCTAAAAAATATATATATTTTCTTTATATATATTCTAATATAAATAAAGTTTTTTAATTTTAAGTTAAAAAGACTAAGTATTATTATTTATAGGAACTTAAAGTCTTTAACCATTATAACTTAATTCTTTAATACTATAAATTATCTTTTATATATATTATTATATATTCTATTAAGAAAGATAATCTCTTTAGATATATAGCTAAAAGATCCTTTTATTAGCTTATTATATAGTATCTTAAGTAGCTATTCTTTTTATTAAACCTAAGGAATATATATAGCTTCTTTAAGGTAAAGGACTATATAATTAAATATGATTAATATTAACTTAACCTTATAGCTATTAGGTCTTATATTTAAATTAATACTTTTTAGCTCCTTTTAATTAATAAATAACTTTAGCCTAAAGGTATAATATCTATTTGTTATAAAAATGATTAAAAAACTAAAGGTTAAATTATATTAAAACCTATTTCTATATATCTTAATTATATTATTAAAGTTAATTAATTATAAATTTTAATAAAAACAATAGTTATTATTAGTATCTTAATTATTAATTAAGTCAGCTTAATATATTATATATTAAAAGTAAAATAATTTACTTATTTATTTATTTTAATTATTAACTTTAAGGCTTTTAAGTTAATATAGGTTATTAAATATAGAAAAAAGAACCCTATCAAAATATTATTAATACAGCTGGATACTATATATTAAGGAGCTTATTATATAACTTTAGTTAATTAACTATTAACTCTATAGAAGGCTATCTTTTTAACTTCCTATTAAACTCTTTTCTATAGAATATATATATTTTCTTTNAATAAGTAAATTATTTTACTTTTAATATATAATATATTAAAAGTAAAATAATTTACTTATTTATTTATTTTAATTATTAACTTTAAGGCTTTTAAGTTAATATAGGTTATTAAATATAGAAAAAAGAACCCTATCAAAATATTATTAATACAGCTGGATACTATATATTAAGGAGCTTATTATATAACTTTAGTTAATTAACTATTAACTCTATAGAAGGCTATCTTTTTAACTTCCTATTAAACTCTTTTCTATAGAATATATATATTTTCTTTATATATATTTTAATATAGATAGAGTTTCTTAATCTTATAAGTAGAAAAACTTATAGTCTCTAACTGTCTTAATTATATTTTGTTTTATTAAGCTAGCCTATATATATACTATATATTCCCTTAAGGAAAATAGTCTCTTCTGCCTTAAGTAGGCTCCCTAGCTTAGCATAAAGTTCCTTAAGTAGCTATTCTTCCTATTAAACCTATAAAATATATATAATGTTATATTAATTTTATTAATATTAATTATTAAACCATTATAAACTTAATTTAGCTTCTTTTAATTAAATATTAATTATTTTAACTTATAAGTAAGGTATTAATTTACCCTGAAGGCTAAAGGGAGGCCTAACTATAAGTTATATTAGAATCTATTTTAATATGCCTTAGCTATATTACTTAAGTCAGCCGGTTATAGGTCTTAACGGAAGGAAGAAATTATTATTAATATCTTAACTATAATCTAAGTCAGCTTAGCATATTATATATTAGGTATAAGATAACTTACTTATTCTAATTATCGATTTTACTTTTAGGTTAATTTAGGTTATTAGATATAGAAGGAAGAAATAGTATTATTATAGTTATTATAGGTTATAAGAGCTTATATTCCTATTAATATAAGGTTTTAATTAATTTTAAAGCCTTATGACCTTTTTAAACCTTTTAAATTATTCTCTCTATTATTAAGTTATTCAGGTTTAAAGTTAAATTTACTTCTCTTTCTTATAAAGATAATAGTGCAGCTAAAGGAAATAAAAGATAGTTTATAATATTAAAGAATTAAATTATAATAATTAAAGCCTTAATTAATAATATAATNTTTCTTATAAAGATAATAGTGCAGCTAAAGGAAATAAAAGATAGTTTATAATATTAAAGAATTAAATTATAATAATTAAAGCCTTAATTAATAATATAATTTTACTATTATATTATATTATAATAAAGAGTTATAATATAATAAGTCTTTAAAGGAGAGGTATAGAACCTATTATATACTTTAAATCTATTAAGCCTATAGGCTAAAGTTAACCTTTAACTTTAAACTGCCTTAACTTTAACTTTAATATCTAACTTATAGACTCTTTTATAGACTTTACCTTTCTAGATTTTGACTTATTTTATCCCCTTATACTATATATTTAGCTCCTATTAGCTTTAGCTTCTATAGTGGCCTTTAGTATAGTAATAACTTCCTTATCAAAGAATTTATTAGCCTATTAAAGCTACTTTTTTAAGGTATAATAGTAAGCTAGATAATTTAACTTAATGGCCTTAATAAAAGCTATATTACTCTTTAAGATTAGCCTCTCTTTTAGCCTTTTTAATAAGCTTTTTAACTTATTAAAATTATATATAAGGCTTTTTATATCTAATTTTAGCTTATTTAATTAACTTAATTAAAATTATTTTAATAATGAAATCTTATAACTAAAGGCTATTAAATTAATTAAAGAAAGACTTTCCCTTAAGACCTTATAAGGCTATAAGAGGGTATTAAAATCCTACTTTAGGCTAATCTTAATAAAGTCTTTAGCCTTATCTTTTAACTGCTTAAGCCTCTAATCATTATTACCTTTTTTAATTATATCTTTAAACTTATCTTAATTAAGGTCTATAGTTACTTTAATAGCTATTATATTAAGGAATATTATATTAATTAATAACTATAATAGGTATTAGCTATATAGAATATAGGATTAAAGGTAATTAGCTAATTAATTAGTAATTTAATATATTTAATAAATTAGTTTTAGCTTTTTAACCAATTAATTAATTAATAACTAGGTAGTTATAAGGGTTAATTATTAATACTTTAGGTTAAGGGATAAAGGAGGAAGAAACAGCTATTATATATATAGTAGCTATAAGTTATATTTATATTTATCTTAATTAGAGTTTAATTGCTATATATAGCTTCTATTAAGTGAATAAGTTAAATGTTTTAACCTATTAGAAAGTTAATATTAATATTGATATTATTAACAAGATTAAAAGGCTTAAGCACCTATTAAAAGTCTATAAAATAAATATAATAGGATCTTAAGTAGGGTTATATAATTAATTATATAATTTAAATTAATTAAACCTATAGGCTAAAGTTAATTAGCCTTTAACTTTTAGCTATTTCTATTATATTTTTAATATTTATAGATTTTAACCATTTTAATTCTACTTTCACCTTCTTTTCTATACAATATATTAAGCTTTAGCTTTATATATTTAATATAAAAGTCCTTTAGCTAAATAGCCTTATATTAATAATAACTACCTAGCTAATAAGTATTTTAATTATATAATTAACTTAAGTCTTTAATTAAATAAATTAATAGTTATAATAGCTTTAATTAATAGCCTCTAAGAAATCCTTTTTTTTATTAATTCATAAATTCTTTAGTAACAATAGCTTTTTTATTAATTTTATAAAACTTTTTAGCTTTTTAATAATCTATTAATAATTAAAATCCTTATAACTTTTATATTTCCTTTAGCTGTATTATTATCTTTATAAAAAAGAGAAGTAAGTTTAACCTTAAACCTTAATAATATAATAATAAAAAGAATAATTTAAAAGGTTTAATAAGGTTATAAGGCTTTAATATTAATTAAAACCTTATATTAANACCTTAATAATATAATAATAAAAAGAATAATTTAAAAGGTTTAATAAGGTTATAAGGCTTTAATATTAATTAAAACCTTATATTAATTACAATATAACCTCTTACTATTATTATTATAATAATATTATTTCTTCCTTTTATATTTACTAACTTAAATTAACTTAATATATAATATATTAAGTTAACTTAATTAATTATTTAGATATTAATTATAACCTTCTATTAAAACTTATAATTAGCTAACGTTAATAATATAACTAAGTTATATAAAAATAGATTTTAATATAACTTAACCTTTAGTCTTTTAATTGCCTTTATAGTAAATAGATATTATACCTAAAGGCTAAAGTAATTTATTAATTAAAAAGAGCTAAAAAGTATTAATTTAGGTATAAGACCTAATAGCTATAAGGTTAAGTTAGTATTAGCTATATTTAGCTATATAGTTATTTATATTTTTAGCCTTTACCTTNTAGCTATAAGGTTAAGTTAGTATTAGCTATATTTAGCTATATAGTTATTTATATTTTTAGCCTTTACCTTAAGGAAGCTATATATATTCTTTAGGTTTAATAGGAAAAGTAGCTACTTAAGATATTTTATAATAAATTAATAAAAAGGTCTTTAAATTATATATTTAAAAAGACTACCTTTTTTAATAGAATATATAAAAATATATATAAAAAATAGTTTATAGTATTAAAGAATTAAGTTATAATAGTTAAGGACTTTAAGTTCCTATAAGTAATAATAATTAGTCTTGTTAAGTTAAATTAATTAGGAAAGTTTATTTATATTAAAATATATATAAAGAAATTATATATATTTTATAGAAGAGAGTTTAATAGGAAGTTAAAAAGATAGCCTTTTATAAAGTTACTAATTAATTAACTAAAGTTATATAATAAGCTCCTTAATATATATAGTATTTATATAATCAGCTATATATTAATAATATTTTAATAGGGATAGCTTTTATATATAAATAGAGGTAATTTATAATTAAATATAGTTAATTTAACTTTTTTAATATTATTATAAATATTAAGATTTAATTTAAAAGTAAAAGCCTTTTTTATTAAAGGAGAATTTCTCATTAATAATTTAAAGGTATTTTTAATTATTTTATTAAGTAAATTAAATTCTTTATCTTAATAGTGATCTAAAGGTAGCTATAGATTATATCTTTATATAAATATTATATTATATAGGGGCTATAAAGGAAGTTAGCTATATAGATTAAAGGGGGTTAATTAACTAACTAATTAACTTAACTTAATAAGTTAAGTAATAAAGTCTTAGCTTCTTAATAGATTATCTAATAGGAAGGAAGTTATAAGGGTTAATTATTAATATCTTAAGTTAGTTAGATTAAATCGGTTAACGGATAAAGGAGGAAAAACTAGCTATTATATATATAGCCGCTATAAGTTATATATATATTATCTATTAAAGTTTAATTATTATATATAACCTTTAGTAAATTAAATATTTAAGTTTTAAACTATTTAAAGAGGTTAATTAATTATTAATAATATTAAAGAATAAGAAAGCTTAGGCTTTAGCTATAAATTTAAAAAAAATATAAAATAAAGAAATTATATATATTTTATAAAAGAGGATTTAATTAGAAGTTAAAAAGATAGCCTTTTATAAAATTAATAGTTAATTAATTAATGTTATATAATAAGCTCCTTAATATATATAGTATTTATATAATTAGCTATATATTAATAATATTTTAATAGAGATTAACAGTTACTAAATAGATAATAGTAGCTTAATATATAGTATAAATAGTGAAAGAAAATTTAAAAAAGTTAAAATTCAAAGAATTTATAAGTTAAATATTAAAGTTAAAATTAAAGTAATTTAAAATTAAAAGCTAACTTTAGCCTATAAGCTTAATAGATTTAAGATATATAATCTATTATATATTCCTCCTTTAAAGACTTATTATATTATAGCTCTTTGTTATAATATAATATAATAGTAAACTTATATTATTAATTAAAAATTAAACTAAATCTTAACATCTATAGTAATATTACTATAATTAAGCTAATTGCATTTAGCTATAAGCTGCTCCTACTTATATATAGAAGCTGTAAGGATTTTAATTATTACTATATTATTAAAGAGCTAAAAGAGCTTATAGAGCTAATAGAAAAGCTACTTTTACTAAAGAATATATTAATTAATAGAGAAAGGAACTTCTTACAGGCTATTAATTAAGGCTATTATAACTATTAGCTTATTTAATTAAAAAATTAAGTTAATTATATAATTAAGACCTTTAATAGCTAGGTAGTTATTATTAATATGAGGCCGCCTAATTAAAAGGCCTTTATATTAAGTATATAAAGACCTAGCCAGTTATAGCCTAAGACTATAAGTATATAATAATAGCTAAAGCTTAATATATTATATAAGGGAAGGAGTTAATATAGGTAAAATTAAAAGGGTTAAAGTTAAAATAAATCTATATTTAAATATCAAAGTTAAAGTTAAGGCAGCCTAAAGTTAAAAGTTAACTTTAACCTATAGGTTTAATTCATTTAAATTATGTAACTAATTATATAATCCTATTTAAAATCTTACTATATAATAATATAATATTTATTTTATTGACTTTTAATAGGTGCCTAAGCCTTTTAATCTTCTTAATAGTATTAATAATAACTTTAACTCTTTAGTAAGTTAAAACTCTTAACTTAT
>WETZ01000137.1:0-10152 GCA_011034095.1 Fusarium cf. aywerte
TCTCAAAGCTTGATATGCAGCTACGGACCCCATCGCCTCCAAAGGAGGCAGCCGGACCTTCCTCTCCTTGGACTTCAAAGACCCCAACAACAGCAAATGAGGCCCAGTCTCAGACCGAATACCTTACTAGACGAATCAGGCGGCATAATAGTAGCTCTCCAGAGTCAATTATTGAAGCTCTACACTGTCTTTCTAAGGGAGCTGAAGCGGTTATGCATAAGGTTACCTTACTGGCAGCAGAGAATAAAGAGCTTCGACAAGCAAATAGGATATTAAGCCGACGCCGCAGAGAGAAAAAGACCAGACTACAGAAAGGAGGGGCTATAACTATACAGGATGCATCGCAAGTGATTGATCAGATGGATGTTGATACGCAGGTATTAGCCGAATTATCTAGGAGTGGTGGTCGGGGAACATCGATTGGACCAGGCGTTCGGCGATGTGGTGTATGCGGCAAGACCGGACATAATGCAAGGACCTGTCAGGTAGTTCCAGAGGCATCGGGGGAAGAGGATAGTGAGTGATTTCAATTGATCAGATGAGTTGTAGTAATTTTATTAAGTAGATGACGAAAGGTGTGTAGAAAAGTGCGACGCTCGCTTGTCTGCGACGCTCGCTTATCAAACACGTTANTTGTAGTAATTTTATTAAGTAGATGACGAAAGGTGTGTAGAAAAGTGCGACGCTCGCTTGTCTGCGACGCTCGCTTATCAAACACGTTAGCTATATTATATTTAAAATTAATTTTATTGGATTTTTAGCTATTTTATTTTAATAGTAAAAAGCTATAGGGTAGGCTATTTTTAGCTGCACAGTATGCTGTCCGGTTCGCTTGTTTGTCCGGTTCGCTTATCGTGTACGTTATTTTCTTTTTGCTATGAAGTGTTTGATTGACAAATTAATTTCCGTGTCCTCATGTATCTATCCCTTTGAGTGTCACAGCCCTTAGGCGGGGTCACAACAGGGGTATAGAGCCAATCAAGAGAAATGAAACTAACGGTACTTTTCCACACATACTAATTTGTATGATGGTAAAAGTTCCGGCAGTTTTGATTGTTACAAAGAGCTACCTTACAGACTTGGCAAATATCTCACGAACTTTCAGTACCCTGCACGTACTAATCTTATGACTAAGCCAAGTGGGGCGAGTGACCTTCCTAAGGGCTGTGGTACTCGAAGGGATAAATCCGACAGTTTGTTTAAGCTGCTTCCTGGGTCTGAACCTTCTGCCTGGGCTGACAAAACCTTGGTGAGCTAGGACGTGGGTATCATTGTGCGCTCGCAAAAGATGTATGGTTGCTTTTGTCTATATTAGTGGGGCCGCAGCGCCGACTTCCAATATCAGGACTGTGGATATCGCAACTATTGGCTTGATGGCTTGGGTGAGTAGCGGAGGGCGATCCCCGAGTGACCTTTTAGCTCTGCAGTGACAAATCTTCCGGTGGCGACTGGCGGCTAGTTGTGTCTGGGTAGGTCTGTTGCAGTTGGAGGCCTGATTGGCCTGGAAGGAAGGAGGATAAGATGACATGCCAAAATAAGAAGAGTCTGTGTGAAGGCTTTGACATAAACTTTCCGGATCAGACCACAACAGGCCAATGCCAATGGCGGATCATGGTCACGGCGCAGGAATACCAACGAAAGGTTTAAGCAACGTGAGCCTGATATAAACTCAAAGCTGGGGATGATAATATAAATTTGACAGTTACGCGCTTTATGCATTTTAAAATGATAGATTAAGTGGTCTGATTAAAACCATCAAGCAATCATGATAATATTAAATAATACCTCACCGAGCCAAGACGACCAAACCCCAGTGCATCCAATCGAGGGATGGCTCCAGTGGCTCCCTACAATCATCATTATCGTGGTTTTTCTTATCTTATATATCCTTCTCCTGTATGAGTATGTCGTGCCCTGGTCCACAAAAAGAGCATATGGTACCAGAACTGATAATAAGGAAGCATTAAATTCAGAGTCCTTAGTAACAACCCCCTCGCAAGCTCAGAGTCGGAAAGCGCCCAATCATCGAGCAGCACAAACTCTGAGGTTAGCAACTTGCAGCAGCTAGACTCAATAGCTCCACCGCGGATATATAAGCATGTAACAACTGAGATGGAAATTGAGGGCCCAGGAGAACATTCGGCCTGGCCCGACGCGCTCGTTATCTGGTAAGCCGTTCAAATCAACAGAAAGTTTCGTTCTTAGATTGACTGTTCTTGTTATACAGCGCTATCTGCTTGGAAACAATGGAGGATGGCGATATCGTCCGTCGGTTACCGTGTGGGCATACATTCCATTCGGGTTGCATTACGCCATGGTACCTAGGCCAACATTATACCTGTCCCTTGTGCGTATCACACTTCATGCCATCAGAGCATGCACATGTCAGAACAGACACATAAAATGCACAGTGCATAGGGTTTCACCAATACCAAGTAATCATGACCTCACGAACAATCACCTGTGCAGCCAGTACAAGCTTTCGTGGCTCAACTTAAATTCAGCAAGCAGAGTTTGGATCGCATGGTCGAAGTCACATGGCTACTTGGGTAGGGCCTAGAGATCGGCCCCCGTGCTTTCGTTACGACCTTCGGTATCCGTGCCTCTAGCACGGGGGGTGCACTGACCGGGCAAAGGGGCTGCTGACAGGGAAAAAAAAAAGGTACCTCAATTTTGCGGTGAAACCCGCCCAATCTTTGTAGCTTCTTTACCCGCAAGTCCCCGTTTTCTGCACCTATGATGCCCACAATTATTCATCTATCACAACACCACGGCAGGTGTCGATATCACCACATCACTAACTCATTTTGATCGCTTACAACTATCGCAGTATTGCTTCAATTGACATAATGGATATATCATTCGAAAGCCCAGAACCTATATTATCAGCAGAGTAAATATTTATCAATTCTGAGACCGGTTTACCTAACTTCCGCCGCTTCACAGAGCACAATATTAAAGACCGCACCATCGCCGCAAGAGCGTTATATAGAAAGGGTTTTTACCCATCTATCTCTGCCGCTATACGCGCATAGAAAGTCGGTTATAAGAGACTTCTTAGAAGATATCACGGCTTACATCCAGTCAGAGATAATGGCGGCAACAGGACTTTATTTAGCAGGGAAGAAAAGAAAGCTATTCTTACTTAATGTTAGAGGAGGATAACACAAGGTCATCACATACAATAACGCATACTTCATCAGTATGCCAACTCTATGCTTAAGGCTACAGATCGTTAGCCTCATGCCTTAAGATTCTAGGCTCGCCGCTTCCTAAGGCGCTATCACGAAGTCTTTCACAGAAGAAAGAGTTATACTCTTGCTGCAAATCGTAAGGCTATATCAGATCGAGCAAATATTAAAGAATAGTTTATAAAATGGACGCAATTTATCTAAGAGAATAATATCAACTTCGCAAATATATGGAATTTCAATAAGACCGGCTTTATAATAGGATATCTTATAAACGGTATTATAATATAGACTTTTATAGAGATTAACAACCTAATACTAACTGATGCACACACAACTATTAGTATTACAGTCACAGAGTCAATATCTACAGAAGGAGAGATAATTGCCCCGTTTATCTTCATACCCGGCATACAGATACCCTCCCGTTAGGGTAATAACGACTTTAAAGATAAAGCTACAATTGTTATAGCACTAAAAGGATTTATTGACGATATATCGATATAAGACTTCTTTAATCACTTTAAGAGACTTTCCTAACCTTAAAATAGATTGGGAAAATAGGTAGTTCTTTTTAACAGATATAAGAGTTATTTCACTAAAGAGTTATATTATAAAGCAAAAAAAGCAGAAGTTATCTTATATCCCTTTCCTCCTTATCTAACATATATGCTTTAGCCGTTAGATATTAAGCTATTCAGTATATATAAGCACTGGCATTAAGAAGTCTTACTCAGGGAAATTACTAACGGGGCTACAGACTTTAATAAAGCTGACTTTACATTTTATTTACAGGAGATTCGCCACAAAGCTACTAAAAAAATACTATCATCTTATTATAGGTAAAAACCGGCATCCATCCTCTTAATCTCTCAATCGTATTAAACCGTATAGTTAACCCTCTTTCATCCCTCTCTTTAGAGGTTGCTAAACGTAACCTTCCCGGCTATATCACGCCAAGGTGCTCGTCTAATCACAGCAGCGACAATAACAATAATTCAGCTTATAAAGAAGTTAGAGAATCTTCTTAAGAAGTATACTATTCTACTCGCCACAATAAGGAGATTCTAATAATATCCTCCACACCTCTAAGGGTTATATAGAATAATGCTAATATACCTAAGCTTAATCTACAGCAGATCAAGCAATATGAGGATTATATAGCACTTTATATTAAATATTTAATATCCTTAGGCATACTTTTAACGCTAAGCGTATTATATATATGATAAAGTAACGGAAATATATATAACCTTTACTCTAAATAGCATTATAGCCACTTAAGAAATATGCCGCCTTAAGGAGAGGGGCCTATAACGTTAGGAATAGAAAAATAGAACTCTTATTATAGCTAATTATAGGCCAATTACGATTTATAATGCCAGACTTTATATCGTAAAGGATTAACACTATAGGTAGGCAAATTAGAATGTAGAGGCTTAGTATTATTATAATACGGAAGTTAGGGATAAAGCTATATATCTATAGTATTAGCTTTCCTCTATAAGGAAGATACTGCAATTATCTCTAAAGGAATATTACCCCTTTTAGCAATATAAAAGTTAACCTATATACACTTAAAATATAAAGCTATTTACAGTAAGTAAATTCTTTATAAAGACTTAATCTAAGCTATATATTAAGTCTATAGAGCTACTTACTATAAGATATAGTGCCTACTAAGAGATATATGCTAAAATAAAGAAATCTAAGCTGCTAGTTAAGTAAGTAAGAGATATAAAGTAAGACGCTATTCCTAAAATCTTCCCTTTCTATTAAAAAATGCTATAGAAAACAGAAGAAGTTATCCCTTAAAGATGATAGCTTGGAAATTAAAAAAGAAAAGGAAAATAAAAAGAAAAATCGATTTTTAGGGAGTTTAAAAACACTAGAAGATAATAAATTATTAATTGAAGATATGATAGAAGTCAGTTAAGGCGCCTTTATTATGTTAAAAGATGAATAATATACCTAATTTTGACCGTATGTTGCGGTGTTATAGTTGTGATCCATTTTCCCTGTATATGCAAATGGAGGGGTTACTCCGAGTTGACCTATGTTACTAACCGATGAAAATTCGGTACCTATTTTTTGGTGGAAATCCTGTAAACATGAGGTACCGGGGTTTTCCCTGTCAGCAGCCCCTTTGCCTAGTCAATCGACCCCCCGTGCTTGCAGTACGGAACTTGTGGAGGGATGCAAAGCTAAGGGGGGCCGGTCTCTAGGCCCTACCCAAGTATCACATTCTGTTGATTCCCCCTTGCCCGTTGGTCGGTGGGGCCATAGAAATGTTGTAAACCTCTTCCGATCTTCCGCATGAGAGGTGGCTTGTGATAATATCCCCTGTCACTCAACCAATAACTGCCAAAATACATTGCGCCATCCCGTTTTATACAGTGTAGTTCCTGGAAATAAGAAGCACTTAAACAATTACTTTCAATTGAATAGAAAAAGAGAGAAAATCCATCAATCTAAATTAAAGTCTTTTATTCCAACTTACATACCACTTTTCGTTCTTCACAGAGTCTTGCTTTTGCCAAGCTTATGTGGACGCGCGGTGGCGGAGGCGAGACAGGTTTCGACAATAACAAGGGCCGTGCGCATGGTATCAAAGCGATTATGTGAGATGCAGATTGAGCTTAACTAACTTAGTTCTGTGTCAGTTTGTATGCTTCGTATTTTTAGTCTCCCCTTAACCGATCACACTGACAACGGACCCTAGACGTCTAACCCTTACACACTGCGCCAGACAGTTGTGGTGGCTTTTTGGAGTTACATATAACGCCTCAACTGTGAAATGAGAAATGTTGTGCAGGGGGTATCAAGACGGGATTCGACCGCTTGTGGTCTCTTACGTCAACCAGGCTATAGAGAAATAGTCTTTTCAGCGCCCTTTTGCATGTCGATTTCTTCCTTGCAGTAGCGTCATCACAATACCTTGTGGCAAGGACGTACATTCTGATGTGACTCGTATAGAATATAGAGTTGCAATGCCAAAAAGCCTTTTCTTACCTGCAATAAGGGCTCGGGACGAAAGTACAGGAGAGAATCTTATAAACCCGTTTAAGGTGATTCCAAGACTCTTTATAGATATAATCTCCGCCAGAACATCTGCGAATACTTATTAATCCTGTCTGTTGATGTTGTGAGATTAGAATTAGTATTTAAAAGTGACACCACGATAGGAGTTTGACACGAGCCCGATGCGACAAGGCTTGAATCCCCTTAAGCCTTAGGGGGTTATTTACACGTTGCCCTTAGCTTATATGTAGGCAGCCAGGAACAGAAAATGCAATCTTAGCGTTTGCTTCTAGCCTTAAATCACATGTTGTAAGCCGGTTGGTTCTTATGTAAACAAACCAATATTGTATTATATTACTCTTAAATGAGATCACCTAAGCTGCAATCAGATTATAATGTAAGGCTTTTAAAATGTAATAGTAAGAGTTTCTGTTAATTAACAATTCTAATATAATATTAAACTTATATTTACACTTGGGGATAGCATTGTAGGGTCCAGGGTTAAGATATTTGGTATTATTAATAGCATTTGAGGCAAAGGGGCTGAGAATATTGATAAATGGCAGTAGATGTAATATCTGTCGTGTAGAGCAGCCACAGTACTCCAAATTTGTTATGATTTTTATACTTGAGCGATAAGAAGAAGGTACCTATGCAACCCAACCAGAGATCTATCAGTCCCTCGGAAAGAGGCTTGCCTAATGTTACCCAAGGGATAGGCTTCGTTCCGAGGTAAAGAAGAGATTTTCACCCTTTTCACACCTCCCTGATCATATCATCCTCCTAACGCGAACAACATGTTATAGAGACACTCTTATTATAAGCCGAGGGCCTTGTCTCATTACTTAATTAGAATGTATTCCCTATTCAGATAACTAGCTTTTAGCGAAGTTATCTAGTAAAAATGAGCAATAACTATTGATACTAAACTCTGTTCCCCAGCTCAATGCTTCTTCCAGTTTCCTTGCTTCATTTATTGCCCAAGCTCCCCCGCTTTTTACACAATCAACTAAACTAGCCCTATCACCCTATGTACCCAAGCGACGAGCCAATAACATCCACATTACAATATCATGGCATCCGCAGAAGTCCCACTATACTCCATTCCTTTTCACACGCAGTCCTTTGGAAAAAATGAACCTTTCGTGGAGCAGTCTGACTACGACCCTATATTGCAAAACATACCGTATCACGTCCATCCATTGTCTTGGGCTGCTCTGTCTTCTATACCTCGTACTACAGAATCAACAAGTACTCAAGATTCATATCACTCAACGCTAGGTTTTGAATGTCTGAACCTTACTGGAGTTCCCGACAATACCGTAGGTATTACGGTCTTAAGTTCTATACAACAACCACTTGAATCATGCACAATTCAGCAGTATTCCGAGCCTAATTGTCTTTCACAAGCAGCATCTACGGCCTACAGCATTACACCAACCTATATCAGAAACCAGGAGAGCTACAGAAACCCGGCCTACTCGATAGCGTCAAACCTAAGCCATGCTCACTCGACCCCGGAAACAGCTAAAGACAAATTATACAGAAGAAAGCCTAGAGGCAGGCGACCGCTCTCCGACAAAAGAAACTTACAAGAAATGGGAACAAAAGCAGACAACACTCAGAATAGAAGATATAGGAATAGGCTAGAGCAAAATCGACGTGCTGCCGCCAGGTGGCGTGGTCGCCAGCAGGGTCAAACAAATGCTCTAGTGTCATATGTGGAATCCTTGGAAGATCAGCATCGACAACTGTCTTCTCTATACAGTGACCTCGTTGAGCAAGTTTTCCAACTTAAATCCGAGGTTCTGAGTCATAGCGACTGCAACTGCGTTCTTATTCAGCAATACATCAAAAGTGAAGCACAAAAAGCGGTGAACGCACAGGTATTAGGAGGGTCAGTGGAGCTGTTGAGTCCAACACGTGGTTATAACACCACATTTCCTAGGTTATCATAAAGACTATTCTTTTTTGAGATATATGGCATAGCCCTAACGTATTTGATAAGCGAGCGACGCAGAATAGCGAGCGACGCACTTTTCTACACACCCTTTATCATCTAGATAATAAGATTACTACAATTCATTTAATCAATTAAAATCACTCACTATACTCTTGCCCAGATGCCTCCGGAACTACCTGACAGGTCCTTGCATTATGCCCGGTCTTGCCACATACACCACATCGCCGAACGCCCGGTCCAACCGACCTTCCTCGACCACCACTTCTCGATGACTCACCCACTACCTGCGTATCAACATCTATCTGATCAATTACTTGCGATGCCTCTTGTACAGTCGTAGGGCCTCCTTTCTGTAGTCTAGTTCTTTTTAACCTCCGGCGTCGGCTTAGCTTCTCATTTCCCTCCCGAAGGTTTCGGATCTCATTTCTCATTAGGGTAGTCTCATACATAGTTCTCTTTACTGCCTTAGTAAGAGACTGGATAGCCTCAATAATTGACTCTGGAGAGCTACTATGATGTCTTCTGATTCGACTCTTAAGGTATTCAGTCTGAGACTGGGCCTCATTTGCTGTCGTTGGGGTCTTTGAAGTCCAAGGAGAGGAAGGTTCAGCTGCCTCCCCGGGAGGCGATGGGGTCCGTAGCTGCACATCAAGCTTCGAGATAACATATTTAGGGTCAAAAGGAGCAAGACCGGCCCCTCTAAATCCTCCTCGTATATTGCTTTTAGTAAAAGTAACTTTAAAAGCGGCGTGGAAGGCGTCAAAGAACTCGGTCTTCGAAATGTGGGTTATAGAGCATCTGATCAGATGCTCTATCTCTCGCCCATATGCCTTCTTAAGCACTACAAAGCACCCAACATCTAGAGGCTGAAGTAGATAAGATGCATAAGCAGGCATACAGAGAGTAATAATCTTATTATCCTTACAATATCTCTCGAATTCGACAGAGTGATAACTTTCATAACCATCGAGGATCAAAAGGCGATAGGAACTAACTGATCGCTTAGCTGTAGATTTATCAAAGTGCTTTAGCCACTTAAGGCCGAGCTGGTTATTAGTCCATCCATTTTGGCTTAATGCAATAACCCAATCGGCTAGGAGGTCGCATTCTCAGTACTAATTCGCAAGGTGATATTGGCCTGCACTAATAATAAACGGTGGGATCGATTGACCTTCGGCACTGATCGCCTGGATTACAGTAATCCATTCACGATTTCCTGGCTGCACTGATTTTGGCCTTCCTTGCCTTTCTGTACCTGTGACGACCATTCCGGACTGCATGAGGCCCATCATAAAGCCGGTCTCATCAAAGTTCCAGATATTATCCGATCGGATACCGTACTTCGCGATTGTATTCTCTACGAGCCGAAACCAGCCACGAATAATCGTAGGATCTTCGCATTTAGCTCTCTGGTAGTCATATCGCCGAAATAAACGCGTCTTTAGCTCTGGTCGTCGCTTAATGAAGTTATGAGCCCAGCGCGTGCCAACGGGTGGCGCGTCGCGGTCAGCAAGTAGGGAATTGGCCATTTCTTCCACAAAACGCAGTCGCGAGGGAAATCCTCGCGAATCTAGGTCAAGGGTAAATTGGACTATTACATCCTCTTCCTGATCAGATAGCTTACGCGAATTCGGGATGGAATCGCGTCGCGATTGAATGCCATTTCGACGGCGACGTAGCCTAGGCTCAGAGATCTGATACATCTTTGCAGCGCGTCGGGTACTTAATTTTGGGTTATTTTGAAGGGCCTGAAGGGCTAGTAGGGTTCTGGCTTCAATTAAACCTTCTGACATTACTGGTTATTAAGAACTAATTGATCAGATAAAAAGTTAGATGTAAGAGGGAAAAGTGCGTCGCTCGCTTATCAAATACGTTATATAATTTTCATATAACGTACTCCACAAGTGAGTTGGCCAGTATACTGTGCGGCTAATAATAGCCTACCCTATAGGAATTTAAAGCTTATATTAATTAATT
>WETZ01000127.1:0-13861 GCA_011034095.1 Fusarium cf. aywerte
ATGTGTATCGGGACCCTGTGAGAAACTCTCTGCCAGTATGTGTGTAGATGGACCCCTCCATAGAGTAATTTAAGCTTATCCCATGCTGTCGGCACCATGACAAGAGGTCACTTATTAGATCCCTTCCGTCCGAAAATCCACACTCCCCACACTAAGGTTTGGCAATTTAACATGCAAATGATCATATGTTACATACTCTAACGTATTTGATAAGCGAGCGTGACACTTATCTACACACCCTAAGAACTATTAAGACGCGATTTGGGTCAAATCGTACACCAAAATGGGGTTGCGGGGTAGTGAAATTTGGTCCAAATCGGTTTGGTCGAAGTCGAGT
Source organism: Fusarium cf. aywerte (assembly GCA_011034095.1). NCBI lineage: Eukaryota > Fungi > Ascomycota > Sordariomycetes > Hypocreales > Nectriaceae > Fusarium > Fusarium cf. aywerte. The sequence continues at coordinate 338 of WETZ01000127.1, forward strand.
AGCTGATTGGCTAAAAAATAACCCCAACCCCACATCTGGGGTTAGATCCTTGTTGGGTCGGGCTGATGGAAGCTGAGTGGCTGGTTGGCCAAAAATAACCCTAGGAATTATTAAGAGGCGATTAGCCGGATATCGTCCACTAAAATGGGTAATCTCGCTTAAAATTTGGACTTGAATCGAGGCACGTTGAATCGGGTTGCTGATTGGCTGAAAGATAACCCCAACTCCACATCTGGGGTTAGCTAGTGGCAGCTTAGGGTTAGCGCGACGCAGAGGAAAGGGGACTTCAATCGATAGAGAAAAACAATAAGACTACTTTTCTCTTTACTTTCTATCACCAAGACGAAAGAGGAGATATCAAGAAGCAATGGAGGATATCGTACAGCTCAATCAGGACTATTAGATACTTATCTGCCGGCTATGTCAAGCAGCCGTTCGACCCGGCAATAGTATTAAGTCCCATTTTCGACAGAAGCATCAGCTGAAGAGCCAAGTGCTCAGGGACATCAAGGACTACTACGGCGCACTTGCACTAGCTGGCCCAAAGCTTACTGCAACACCCTACTGTACCAATGTTGAACTAAAACGCGTCGCATTATCCAGCTTTCGTCCGTGCCAAACTAGACTATTACCGATGTTCTTCTGCAAAATCACCCCTAGATTCTATACTTTCTGTCCGTGCAAGATCAGATGATCTAGGTGACAAGACTTCTTGATCTTAACTGTGTGAACTGGGTGACACCCGTGGAAGAAATTCGATAATTCCGTCTTTCATCCCTTCCTAACTGAATGATCACGATGAGTTCGTCGTGTTCCAGAATAATATGGACTGCAAGTTCCTGCCGACTATCTGGTAGCTCAGGATTCAGCGGAAACCACATTCCAGAATCTTCAAACTCCGTCAATACTTCAAGCTCTGGCAGGATGAAGCATTCAAGGTGGGCTTGACGATTGTCTCCAAACGTTTGTCGAATAAGGGAATGCAGTCGATCCTGGAGGGCTTGTAGGACCTTGGGATCGACAGGACGCTTGATTTCTGGATCCAAAAATTCATACAAGTGCTCCCATTTCCGGCCTCGAGCGATATCCAGAGGCCTACTGTGGCCTTCTGAGTCCGAGGTATTTCTGAGAGTTCGAGCAAGCCCTATGATACCATTAGCGCCATCTCTTAAACCTATAGCCAGTCTTTACGCACTCCATGCACCCATTTGTAGCAGTTCTTGGACAAGTCTTTCATTACCCCACCATGCAGCTTGGTGCAAAGGGGTGAAGCCACTTGTAGTTCTTGCTGTCTCAGTCGAAGGAACTAGGAAAGGTTATCTCACGAGCCAGTTTTTTGATAGTATGAAAACCTACGGATTCGCCAGCAATTTACCCAGTCTTGGTGATACTTCCAGCGGCCGTGGTCGAGCAGTGTCTTCACTTCTTCCCATTTGCCGTAATAGACTGCGTCGGCGAGCAAGTGGCGGTCGTAGAAGTATGCCGATTTCTTGCTCTGACCTGGCTTACAAACAAACTGCCCATACCAGGTAATATCTCGTCCTGAAGAAGGACCATTGCCATCGAATCGTTCAGATGCTATAATCGTCTTACCTGGCTGCGCCCTAGTGTGTAGGTCACTCTTGATGCTAATATCGGCCTTGTCCCTATCGAGTAACAACCCGACAACTGCCTCATGTCCTCCCTTAGCAGCATATGAGAGTGGCGTCCGACCTGCCTTGCTCTTCGACTCAATGTCGACCTCGCCACTACCAAGTAACAATTTGACAACAGCGTCGTGTCCTCTCTCAGCAGCATACGACAGTGGCGTCCGATCCAAGCTATCTTTAGAGTCCACGGCGACTTTGCCACTATCAAGTAACATTCCAATAACTGCATCTTGCCCTCTCTCCGCAGCATACGACAACGGTGTCCGACCTGAGTTACTCCGCGAGTCGATATCGGTCTTGCCACTATCGAGTAGCAAACCGACGATAGCCTTGCTCCCTCCCTCAGCAGCATATGACAGTGGTGTCCGATCTAATCCATCTTGAGAGTTGATTTCAATTTTGCCACTGCTGAGTAACAGCCTAACAGCTGCCTCATTTCCTCCCTCAGCAGCATACAATAACGGTGTCCGACCTGAGTTACTCCGCGAGTCGATATCGGTCTTGCCACTATTGACTAGCAAACCGACGATAGCCTTGCTCCCTCCCTCAGCTGCATACGATAGCGGTGTTCGACCCGACTTGCTGCTTGAGTCGATATCGACCTTGCCACTGTTGAGTAATAACTGGACAACTGCCTTACGTCCTCTCTTGGAGGCATACGACAACGGAGTCCGATCCAAGCTGGTTTTAGAGTTAACGTCGACCTTGCCACTATCGAGTAACAACTTGACGATAGCCTTATTACCTCTCTCGGCAGTATAAGATAATGGCGTCTGACCCGCGCTACTTAAGTCAACGTCGATTTCACCACTGCTGGCTAGTAGCTTGATAATATCCACGTGCCCGGCTTTAACAGCACAATAGAGCGCTGTCTCACCAGAGCTGTCTGTAGCGTTTATATCGGCACCGTCGTTGATGAGTAGCCTGACCACGGCCTCGTGACCTTTTGCGGCGGCACTATGGAGCGGTGTCCTTCCAGAGCGGTCCTTAATGTTTCTTTCGGCACCTAATCCGTTGACGGCCAATCTAACCACTGTCTTATGCCCCCTTTTGGCAGCATGCAATAGCAGCATCTAAGCTAAATCACTTATCTTGTCCCTGAGTAGCTCGATTACTATATCTTTATGGCCTGTCTTAGCAGCACGATAAGGTGGTGTTTCGCTAAAGCGGTCTTTAACCTCTTTGTCGGCGCCTTTGGCGATAAGTAGGCTGACGACGTCCTTGTGACCGCTTGTGGCTGCCCTATGAAGTGGTGTTCTACTAGAGCAGTCTCTAAAGTTCGTATCGGCACCTTGCTGGATAAGTAGACTGGCGACTTCCTTGTGACCGTTTGCGGCTGCATGGTGTAGTGGTGTCTATTCGACGAAGTCCCGGGCATTGACGTGCGCTCCTCCCCGTAGGAGTTCTTCGGCGGCTTTTTTAAATCCCATTGCTGCGGCGTAATGCAAGGGCGTGCAATCGTGGATATCCTTTGGATCTGGCCCCTCTGAGTGTTTTCCCAAGATTTTGTTTATTCCATTGATGTCATTCCGTCGAACGGACTGATGTAGTGACATAAAATTAAATACTTTAGGGTAACGTGGGTCTTCCTCTGCACCAGACCCGGTACTTGGCACCACGTCACACTTCCAACTACGGCCCTCTCCTGTATACAGCCTTATCAGGCTCGATAACACCTTTTGGTCAGCAGTTTTCAGTTTCTTTTCAAGGCGCCATTTCTCTATCATCAGCCTCTTGGTATCTTCTTCCCCATATGCTTGAGCCCCCTTCAATTCGACAGCTAAGGTGACTGTCCTTAAATATTCCATCAATACGGCCGTAGCCTTATTACTCTGCTCTGAGAATGTTTTTGATACTTCAAAAAGCTATAGATATGCATTAGTGGCCTCTTTCTAGTGCCCCAGCTGCTTATATCGCTTGGTATATTTTTAAGTCCATTCAATAATGGCATTAGCACGTGGAAGTTTATTCTATGCGCTAAGCGGTGGAATAATGGCTAAGTAGACCTCCTCTAGGCTTCCAAGTCCGGCGCTTTAAATATTTTTTGCTAATTTGGATAGAGTCGTATTGTAGAATGAGAGAAACTGCTAGGGCGGAGTATTACTTAGGCCATCTGTCTCTTTAAACCGTATCTCTACTCTAGTAGGAATTGGTTTTATCGCCTTCGCCAGAGCCTACATAAAGGCAGAGAACATATGCTGGGTATATATCTTCTTTAGAGGGCTGTATGATTTGACCGCCAATATACCATTCCTATTGCCGGTATCTCCAGGCGCATCATCGTATAGATATATGCGGCCCTCTGAAGAACCAAGTTCAGGGTTGGATGCGAACCCGACAACTTGGTGAGGTTTCACCTCCACGGTCGTGCGGTGTTGACGTTCTGAATCGGAGCCAACTTTAATGACTCTGATGGCACCATCTGGCACCCACCACTGGAGGTTTTGCTGTAGTGCCGGCGTATGCGAGCCTAGAAGTCGGAGGTTACGCTCTTCCATTATCTCTGTGGTCCGAACCCCGGCGCCGTCGGGGCTTGAAGATGCACCGTTTTCCAAGATCTTTTCATCTTTGTATACTGAATATAACCACAGCGAAAGCGCAGCATCGATTTCGCTAGAGCTCACTTTCCACTTCTGGTCTTCAAGTCTTACGAGAAAGTCAATGGACTCGCGGCTGGGTCCGCCACAAGGCCATCGAGCCGTAAGAGACCAGGCGAACAGCGGGTTACCAGGAAGGAGTTTCGAGAGGGTGTTCATTGTCATCTCAATTGCGCATAACAAGACGATTGCCTCTGCATATGCAGGCCCATGCCAGTTCGCCAGCCCGCCAAGATCTTCCCTTATCTTCATTGCCCGGTTGTGAGCCTTTACGGCCTGTTTTGCTAAGCCCAATGTCTGACCTATGCTCTGATTTAATTGTTGTGACTTCATATATCTATCGGTATCTGAGGCTGGGCACAATTTATTGAGTGTCTCTGGATTTTCAACTGAGGAAATTCTCCAGTCCCAGCCGCCACTGTTTGCGCAAGTTCTTTTGAGTCCATCCTCATCAACTTTGGGGTGACCCATCCAAGGGGCTTTCTTGACATCCCCCGCAAGAATCATGGTTAGCCAATCCAACTCGTGCCCCGCAATAAGGCGCTGCGACTTTGGAACTTTGGCAAGGTTGCGACGGACCAATACCCTGAGGCAAGTCATGAGGATAGTGGCGCCGAGCAGGGTGACAGAAGCTGTCCAGTGCATGGCGCGCAAGCCGACAAACTGCACAATAAAGCCAGATATGCTGAAAAATATTCCCGTCAACGTCAATACTTCGTTAAACTCCCATCCAGAAACGCGTTCCCACCGGGACTTGTCCGAGCTGGTCTCCCGGCCTTGTGAACGCGTCCTTGATGCTCGGCGAGACGTTGTGATTACCGCTTGCGGACTCTCAGTGTAAATAGCAAAGGACTCGAAGGCCTGGTCATTTACGGTTCCGGGTCTCTGGAGCCAGACAATTCGAGCCTCGGTGGCCTTGCTTATTGGCAGGTACCTCTTTTCCGATGTGCTTTTCTCCACAATGAGAGAACAAATCAGCATGCCGGCTACTATTAGCGTCGTACCAGCAGCGGTGCAGGAAAAGGCATAGTTCTCGATGACGTCGTCTTTATTTAGCAGGTAGAAACGGAAGGGCGGATAGTAGGTCGAGCAGGCATAGTAGGCAAGGATACCGAGCTGAACGAAGATACCGAATAAAGCTATGGCATACAGCTCACCCCTACCTACACGACTGTGGATATTGAGCGTGAGATTCGGTGCGATGTCTTTAGTTCCGTTCTCTTTGTTGTCTTCAGTTTCCTTCCTTCGGATGATGACGACTGATAGGCCGTCTTTTCCGGCATGACCAATCCCCTCTTCAATGTCAAGTTTGCCGAATATACGTTCTTGAATGGTGAACTCTGTCAAGGATGTGAGCTTCGGTGATGCATAATGGAACGGGCTCACTGACCGCGCTCGTTGAGGTACTCATCCTGATCTTTCGTCTCGACGGTAGCGGAATTACCGTCCCAATCGCTTCCCGCAGGAATCATGATGATGAACTCCCGGATCAATCCTTCGCCCATTACCCGGACAACCTCCTGGCCGTTCCAAAGCTCGCACACCTCGTGTGAAGTAGAAGACATCACTTCGGCCTCTACGACCGCAAAGGACTCCCTCGCTCTTCCAATAATGGCTCTAAGCCACGTTGGGCCTCCAACCCTAATGGCACACACAATTACAGTGATTATGCCTAGTGGGGCCGCTGCTAATATGATATGGTCTGCCCAGCCGGTAGATTGGCTCATGAACTGCATGGTGACCCGTTCTCCGAAGAGCGACAGTAGACTGGTTGCAATACTGAATTAGTAGTATACTGCACTGGACAGCCTGCAAGACGTACGGGGCCAAGTCGGCGGGCAAGTTATTTGCGAGATCATCTCCCATGTCCGCAACGACACAAGCGGCAAAGCAAACTGCAACAAAGAGCCGATGTCGTCCGGCGGCCAACATGTCGAGGAAGGAAGGCTGGAATGTGTAGATTAAATACGGAATATTAGTGATTTACTTTCTGTCGAAAACAGAAGTTTCCAGTTGGCAAACTTATTTTAAGTGTAGAGGGGGAACCACTTTTATGTATAATATAATATAATTCCTTACGCCCGGCGACTTACGCCTTATGTACAGTAGTGTGCAGGTTCGATGAAACCGCGCTAATAGCGGGGATGGAGACGGACAGGTAATGGCCCATCAACGCAACGGTTGGCTCAGTTACGCTATGTTGCTTTTAGTGTCACCAATAGAAGGGTAAAATACTGAAGAATACCAAGACTATTGTAGCGCGAGGGAGCCAGCCGGCCAAAAGCTCTTTGCAATACTGGCCGGTTTGGACAATCTTTCAAGCTCCTAAGGGGAAAGAGAAAACAACCTTCGTCTGTTGGCGTTTTTCGGTCTTGATGTAAATCCTGCCTAAGGCTTGAAAGCGGGCAGCGAGACCAACTGCAGCCACAACAACCAGGTGCACAAGGCAGACTTCAGTGGAAGTCGCCGAACTGGTTTATGTGTCCTTAGAGACGAACCACCTGGATCGGTCTATGCCACCCATTCTTCTTTTTAATTGGATAGCAGCTCTGGTCTGATAAAATCTCACTGCATCGAAATGGCCTCATGGCGGTTCTGTGGCTAGCTGTAGGCTGAGACATCGTTACGGTCTAGACCATGCATGAGTCTCACCTGCTGTATCAAGGACTGAGATCCACTTGGCCTGTCGGTCTAGGGTAACCTGGTCTGGTCACTGTGACAAGTTCATTTATCAAGTTTTGGTCACCGCTCTTTTTTTGTGTTTTTTTGGCCTTTATCTGCGACAAACGGTATGAAAATGCCTAGGTCAAGACTTCGATGAAAATACACAGAGGAAGACATGGCAGAGGCCGTGAAGATCATGCCTACCCTGCGACATGAACCTTAAATTTATGTCTGTGCATCCTAACCCCCTTTCCTATTCCAGCCACCTTAACTCATTACTGTGTCATGACCGAGGGCAGTTTCAGCACAATACGAATATAGAAACATTGCTAGCTTAGTTCTTAAAAGCAATCGGGGCGATCAAGTACCGATTGTACCCCAGAGCTACGAATTTGACGGTTTCTAGTTTTTCACCAATGTCGTATCGCTGGTTTAGCCCCACTCTCAGCTTTTTCCACAAGCGAGTTTCTACTCCTGTAACGATTGATTATATTCCAACCTCTATAGTATCAATAAAACTGCAAATATGTCGTTAAAAGCTCACGAACTTTATATACAATCCCTCGAAGACCTACTGTGACAAGGGCTCGCTGTAATGTGCTAAATTATATAGAATCTGGCCAGTGTTCATAGCGAGGTTCTTCTAAATATGTGGTAAGATCATCTCGGACCCCCAATTATTCTTCATTCTGATCGCAATTTCCCAACCTTGCACATTAGCACGATCTCCCGTACTGGCCATTCATTACGGTAGAACGCCAATAACGCAAGAATTGATATCCCTCTTCAAATCATATACTTACAGGTTTAGGTGAGTGGCCCTTGTCGAATGATGCTAAATTGTTGAGCGCGAGGGGAGTTGGTTCCAAGCAATTGGGGATGTGGAATGGTAAAATAGCTATGCAATTTCTCGCCCGAATCCTGTATGGCACCTGTTGAGCTGATTTGATCGATTGGTTTGCATCGGCTGCATAACCTATTTACTGAAACGCTCTAGCGGATTAGAAGACCAAATGATCACCTTGATGTTGATTGAGTTATGTTTCTTGGGATTATGTGCACCTGACACAGTCTTGGCCTAGCGATACAAGACAATACAATACAATTCATTACGTCCGACGGCTTGGTTTGGCCGAAAGGGCACACTCATCACTCATGCTTACCTACATTGCCTTGTTTTCTGTCCTCATCTCCCCGACCTAGCAATACAATATTGAGCACTTACAGCCTCCTCTTCGCAATGGCATTCTTTTTGTTCTGTCCCACGTGGGGATCCCCTGGTACAGACATGTACCCCTCACGTAAGTATGACGTTTACTTTGAGCTGCTAATTTTACCCATAATTTGCCCGTAAGTAGCTTTTTGGCCGCGGGGTAAGCGTACCTTTGAAGTACTGCAGATGAGGACACTAGTCCTAGAACGAGGTGCAATTTCGACAGTGCGAGTCGGCCCTATGAGCTACTTTCTTCACGTGGGAAAGATATCCCATATAACGACAGCCCAAGCCGAAGCTAGAGGACGAGATCACAGACGGGCTGCAAAGGCTACTTGGACCGAAGGCGACTTGGCGATCCGACAAGCAAGCCGAGAGCATGCGATCGATCATGGCGCTTAAAGCAGACCAGACGGCAATCAACGTACTGCCGACAGGGGCCGGCAAGAGCATATTATTCATGCTGCCGGCTGTGATGCAGGATACAGGCACAAGCATCGTGGTCGTGCCGTTTGTTGCACTGATGGATGACTTGGTGGCAAGAGCAACAGACATGGGGGTCGACTGCATCCGATACAGGTCATCGATGAATTCGGGACGAGAGGGCATGCCGAGGGCAGCACGGTTGATCGTCGTCAGTGCCGATATCGTGTCGAGCGCCGAGTTTTGCGGGTACGTTGACGGGTTATCATGCACAGGGCTATTGCAGCGGATATTCATAGACGAATGTCACACTGTGATCATGGATATAGGCTACCGGGCTAAGCTTAGCGAGCTAGTAGGGTTACGTCGGTTCGGCTGCCCGTTGGTACTGCTCACAGCAACACTATCCTAGCTGCGCGGCAGAATCGCTAGCGATTCCATTTGAATCCCCATACTAAAAAAAAGGCGCTAATGAAAGTGTATAGCGATTCCATTTAACCCAAACGGAATCGCTACACCCCCAACTTTTTGTCGATAAAATGCATTTTAAGTGGATGAATCGATTCATTACATTGAGGGAAGCTTATATATAGCTTGCCANAAAAAAAAGGCGCTAATGAAAGTGTATAGCGATTCCATTTAACCCAAACGGAATCGCTACACCCCCAACTTTTTGTCGATAAAATGCATTTTAAGTGGATGAATCGATTCATTACATTGAGGGAAGCTTATATATAGCTTGCCAGCCTACTGTACCAAGGTTGAACTAAAATGTGTCGCATTGTTCAATTTTCGTCCATGCCAACCTAGACCACCCTATCACTTATTGTAATTGTGGGTTGACCAACCCACGTTCTCGAGAAACCTTACGATCAGCCCTTGAGTACTGAGAACACATATAGAATAATATAGAGAAAATGTAATGGCACGACAAAAATAAAACCATTAGGGGACCCTCTAATCGATGCGGCTAAGGGTTCAGGATTAGCGATATCCATAATGAGGCCTTCTACCTGCAAGTCATTGTTGGCTTTAGTAAAGAACGATTAACCAACCCTACTGTACCAATGCTGAACTAAAACGTGTCGCATTGTTCACTTTTCGTCCGTGCCAACCTAGACTACCCTTGACTTTTACCGATGTTCTTCCGAACAATCACCCTTAGTTTCTAATAACACAGAAAGGACCAATACCATGGAATCGTCACGTATCGTCCCAACTGCAGGGATATAATAATTACCTTATGAATTTCTCGAGTTGCTCTCCTTATGGGTTCATCCTGTGGCGCGACTACTAATCTGCTTTAATAATAACTGCAAACATACTATCTCCCCCAATAGGGCCTATCCCACTAATTATCTAAGAGAAAAACACAATATCCTTCTGTTAGAGTGGAAAGGTCTTAGTAAGGCTCTAAATCTAATGGCTTTCCTATAGTAAAAAAACGGCGCTAATGAAATGACGACCTGAATCCATTGCACCCTAACGGATTTAGGTCACCTATAAGTTTTCGTCGCTAAAATGCATTTTAAGTAGATGCATCGATTCATTACATTAAGGTGATATTATATTGGCGTTAGTAGCCTATCCTAACCTCCTCTTTTATTCTCAATTGTCGTATACCCCCTGTTTATTCTTACGTATGCGTCTATCTCCGGCCTATTTCCATGCATCGATTTCCATAGCGACTATATGTGTTAAACCGAAGCTTCTATGTGCCAAGGAGGTGGCATATTAATAAGCAAGGCTAATCATACAAATGAGCCTCGGAAGAAGAGAAGGCTAGGTCACTTGACAAAAGGCAGCTTAGATAGGCTTAGGTCTGATGGCATCACCCAAAAGCGGGGAAGTAAGAAGACAGATCAACAACCTCAATCAATAGAACAACAATTACACGACCCATCGGGTTCAACAAAATCGTACACCAAAATGGGGTTGCGGGGTAGTAAAATTTGGTCTAAATCGTCTTGGTCGAAGCCGAGTAGCTGATTGGTCAAGAAATAACCCCAACTCCACATCTGGGGTTAGATCCTTGTCGGGTTAAGAGAGCTGCAGAGTAGGCAGCGTCTAGCTTACCTTCCAGTCTCAGCCCAATTAACTTTTAATACCAGCCATATAACTACACTAAGATTAGTAATATACTAGCAGGTCTATAGGGTAAGTAATCTGAGTCTACCTTGTATCTTTACCTAGTAATATACCGACCTTGATATACCTTCCAGTCTCAACCCAGCTAACCTTTCAAAGCTAGCCGCATAACTATATAAAGCTAAGTAATATACTAGCAGATCTATAGGGTAAGCTATAATATAACTGTAGGGTAAGTGATCTAAGCCTACCCTGTACCTTCAACTAGCAAATACCAACCTCAACGTACCGACTGGAAGGAATGCGAGCAAATCGGTTTTGTGGTTATGTGGCCGTGAGTCGATTTTTTTTGATTTTGCACCTAAATGAATTTTGCGGAAAATAAAAAGTGGCCCGCGAGCCGATTCTGGCGTGCCGGCCATAAAATTGCTCTCGGAGGGTATATGAGAAGCGTGCAAAGCAGCCTGGCCCGAGAGGGTCAGGATACCCTGTAGCGCACCTAACTCACTACTGTTACCTGATCTGTAATACCTACGCTGCGGCGCTTCACAGTCGGTTGCTGCGTCTCCGGATGCACCTGCTTTTAGCTCTAGTGATAGGTCCTCTACGAAACGGCTCTTCTGAGACCGCGTACTAGGGCTGCCTCGTAATGGGTTCTTCCAGCCAGCCTACCCCTAAAGGGCTCTTCGAGGGCGACTGTATATGCGAGATGGGCTTCTTCGGAGGCAACAGGGGGGTTCTCACTTTATAGAAGCTCGCCGCAATGGTTAGTGGATATCTAGTGCCTCCGTTGAACGAGCTAGTAAGCCCGAAGTACCACGGTTACTAGCCACTAGCTCTTACTTATAGCAATAGCATCTTACGAAATATAGTGGCTTCTGCTTGGCTCTCCAGCACTGTGGTTACTATATTAGTAAGGGTTATAGCTATAAGTTTAAACTGGGGGTTTCTTGTGGCGATAGCATCTTACGAAATATAGTAGCTTCTACTTAGCTCTCCAGTATTGTGGTTACTATATCAGTAAGCTCTTTTACTTTTTATGGTTATAAGGGAAAGGGGTGGGCACCCTTCATAGAGTGTGGTTGGCTTCTGTGAAGGAAATTTGACTCGCGACTTGGTCTCAACTCCTCATGCCGGGCTCATATGGACGATACAGTTGTAGGCCTACTCTCTATATATTCACTATTATACTTCTTGGCCTGATATAGGGTCGGGTATAAAATTACTACTATAGTTGGTAGGGCTCGTACTAGATCTCAACTTCTAGTTAGCCACCTTAATACCTATGCTTGCATATTACTACCGGAAGGTGTGACGGGGGCGTTTCCCAACAAGTAAACTAGTCCGTACTGGTTTATGCTGGCAGAGACGTAGGGCGTAGATACTGAGCAGAGTGAAGTGTCATGTTGCTTAATACTTGAATAGAGCGGGTTAGGCGTATTTAGGTAAAGACGGTTTATTGAGTACGTTGATAGCTGGTAAGCTAAGTTCTATCTAATGCTAAATGAATGTGTTTATATACTTGTGTGGTCTTGGTGGATTAGTGAGGTTATCGTGGAATCAGTGCTGAGCCAGAAGGATCAGTACTGATCGTGTTGGATCAGTGCTGAGCGTAGAGTCTTGGCACTGATCGTGTTGCAGGCTGTGTCCAGGTGATTGGTGAAAAATGTGGGGACGTATGCAGGGTGACTAAGCTATCCGTTGGATCGTAACATTAATAATACTTATAATAAGGCCTCTTAAAATATAATATAAGTTTCCTTTATTACTAAAAATAGGTTAAATAAAAAGAATATTAATTATATCTATTCTATATAGGAGCTTGCTATAATACAGTTTGTAGTACTATTTATTATATTTTATATATACAATATAGTGTTTCCCTATCGATATACTGTAGACTGCTTTTCAAGCCTCACCTGTTGTCTCTTACGTGTCGTTTTCTCTCAAACAGATGTGCCTCCATTCGTCCGGAAAGCCTGATATGCCATCGATATAAGTTAACCTTTCTGTATTTAAGCCAACAGCCAGCAATTAGCTTAACCAAGAAGGATAGAGCTGGCACCTATTAAACATGGTGTGAACGGTTTTTCTTATGTAAAATATTGATATTGGCAAGCCACATCCGTCCAAGCCAGTGTTTGAGATGCGTCTTATAATGGTGGCTGGCTGAATGAAGGACTGCCGAGCGTCGTAACGCTGAAGTCAAACGGATGCGACATAACCATTACCTGAAATAAACAGATACATCATTTCAACGTCACAGGCCTTTAATGCAAGGCTTGGCTATGCTGTTATATTTATGACCAACTAATTAAGTAGCGAGAAGCATAACCGTGCATCCGCTTCAAATGCTGTCATCTCCACAGATGCCATACATCTTCCTCAGAAGTGGCATACTCTTGACCGAAAGACCGTCTATGTATCTGACTGTATTTATGGCTGCATGTATCAGGTGTCTTCACTTATGGCAGCTACGAAATTAACGAGTGAGCCTTGTACCATTCACTTGAGTTAATCGTGCGAGTATCATGCGAGCACCCCCAAATTTGAATGACCCATGCAGTACCCCGCAAGCCGTGCTTATGCTGACGGTGGTTATTGATGTTCAGCTTACCACCAAATCTGATAGGTAACTTTCGAAAAAGTCATATTCACATGCCTCGCTATAGAAAGCAGACTGTCAGGCAGTAAGGCAAATAGTATAAAATGGCTATAATGTTCAGTGCTCAAGCTCTTCGACGACGCTTCTTATATCCTCCAACCCCCTAGCTAAACAAGACAACCAAAAGCAACAAGTCACCTTTAACATGATTTACGTACCAGACCTAGATGGCAAGACCGTTGCCTTTGTCAACTTCCAAACCGGTACCGCAATTGACCTTTCAGG
>WETZ01000117.1:0-18033 GCA_011034095.1 Fusarium cf. aywerte
GAGGGCCTGAAGGGCAAGAATAATCTTAGCTTCATTTGAAGGCTCTGGCATATTGGGTTATTAAGAAATATCTGATTGAAAAGTGATAGTGTAGGTTGAGGGATTTTTGGAGCACTCGCTTGTCTGGAGCACTCGCTTATCATGCACGTTACACGTCTCAAACCACTTAGTGACCACTCCACTATGGTCACCTTAAATACTATACTTACGAATGGTGACCGCCACGGTCACTATTAACCACAGTCACTTAGACGTGACCAACTTATGTATATATATATATTCGTTTAGTGTTAGATAGAATTTAGCTTATCAGCTATTAATAAGACTTCTTTACCTAAATACGTTTAACCCGCTTTATTTACTATTAAGTAATGTGACAGTTTGTAATACTTAGCATTACGCCCTATAACTCTGCTAATATAAATCTAAAACGGTCTAGTTTATTACCTTAGGAACCCTAACCGTCACGTGTTACGATTCGATGGATTACGTCACGTGTACCCCACATATTTCAAACCAATCACGTAAAGACTCACACTCACTTAAGATACGTACCGTGAGCCGTCCTGATTACACCAGAGAACGACTCACGATATCGACTCACGACTCACGACGAGCCGACTCACGACCGTGAGCCATCCCAAGTATATATACACATTCATTTAGCACTAGATAGAACTTAGCTCACCAGCTATCAATAAAGCATCTTTACCTGAATACGCCTAACCCGCTCTATTCACTATTAAGAGACGTGACACTTCGCATTGCTCAATTAACCAACGCCCTACGTCCCTGCAGACATAAACCAGTACGGACTAGTTTACTTGTTTGGAAACCCAACCGTCACATCACATAGATCTACTATATAATAATAAAAGTAGTTAACTTTTATAGTATATATACCTCTAAATATTAGCATAAATCTATTAAAGTTAAAACCATAACTCTTTACGTAATAGGATGTATTACGCTCTATAGTAGATATCTATTTTAATTAGCACTATCTTTCCTATGTATAGAAAAATGTTAAATTAACTCTACACCCTTGCAGAAATTAACCCTACTAGGCTTAAAGTGGGTCAATAAAATCAACTCTACTGGAGTTGATTTAGTTATTAGTTACTATGCTGCGCGTCTCAATTATAGCGAAGCATTCCTACTACGCCAGGGTTATTATTAGCCGACACAGCGAAATAACCTTAACCTATATCAGGATATCTATCCCTGAATACGCATCACTTGATTACCAAGCGATCTACCCAATGAGGATTGGGGTGGCGTTCCTTGAGCCGTCCCAGATAAGCACGAGTGGTGAATTAAAGTGGAGGCGAATCCTTCGCTCTCAATGGCGGACATATCGGGTTTGATAATTACCACTTTGGGTAATCGATATATCCGACTTGCATTGCTTACACCGAACATCACAGGTTCAATGCACCTGCATGTATCATAATGACTCCACTCCAGGAGAATATGGAGAATCAAAAGTGTCCGTAGAGGACTATAAGAATCAAGCTTGCCTCTCGCTGTGTATTCTTCATAAACAAACAAACAACACTGAATATTCACAACTACACATAAACACCATCACATAATCACTTCCTTATCTTCATCATGGGTGACCATTCCATTCCCGAGTTTTCCACCTCTCTCGTCCTTCACGATTTCAATGAGCCTCTTCGTCTTGACAAGACTCCAATTCCAAACCCCACGCCCGCAGGATCGGTCGTCGTTCGCGTGTACAGCACACCCGTCCGTCCTCACCAACGACAAGGCTTTGCAGGAAACACTCCTCTGTCCTTTACGCCCCCATATAACCCCGGTGATGGCGGTATCGGTCGTGTCATTTCCGTTGGGCCTGATTCAGTTGCTCTCCAGCCAGGCCAGCTCGTCTATTTAAATAACTTCATTACAGCAAGAGATGACCCCAAAACCCGGGTCTTGCTTGGTATTCATGATGGCGGCGCACAGCCCGACATCAAGTTGTTTAACCTCTGGCAAGGCTTCTGGCGAGACATTGCCATCGTTCCTATGGAGAACATCATCCCTCTTAATGAGAAGATTCTGATGAACGAAATGGGTTATTCCTACGGTGACCTGAGCTACATCCAGCGACTCTCGGTAGCATACGGAGGTATTCTTTCAGCCAATCTTCAGGCTGGTCAAACTGTTATCGTCGCTCCAGCGACGGGACACTTCTCGGGAGCGGTCGTTGAGCTAGCCGCTCAGATTAGTTGTCGAGTGCTTGCGATTTCCCGCTCGGCATCCAAACTGAAACCTCTGACAGACCGCTACCCCCGCGTTACCGCGGTTGAGCTCACTGGAGATGAAGGGAAGGATACCGAAGCTATTCGAGCACTTGCTCCTGAGGGCATCGATGCCTATATCGATGTTTCCCCGCCCTCTGCCACTGGTTCAGCTCATCACTTCAACGTATCTCTCGCATCCGTCAGCGCGTTCGGTCGCGTAGTCCTGCTAGGCATGATGTTTGATATCAAGGTCAATTACGCCAGTCTCATGACTCGCAACCTCACCATCAACGCGCGGTACATGTATACGCGACAGGAACTGGCTTCGTTGGTCAAGATGATCGAGACTGGAGTTCTCAAATTGGGTAAAGATGCAGGTCATGTGGTTGTGGAGGGGGGATTTCCTATGGAGGATTGGGAGAAGGCGGTTACTGCTGCAGAGACCGCTGTTAACTGGGGTCAACAGGTCTTGCTATTTCCTACATCGGATTAATGCGGACCAGGGCGAAGATATGATAAGGCGGGCTGTGAGATGGCGTGGGCGAAGACTGAGAGGGATATGATAGATAGCTAGATATACGACTAGATTATAACTTTCGTTCAATACAACCTTAATACCGAGCAATGGAGATCGGGATCAGATCCAAAGCTGCCTATTATCCGTGTTTACTCCTATACTTCATCACTAGGCTTCACAAATTTACCTATAAACATATTGCTACTATTTTCATCTAATATAAGTTGTGACAGTTGTATGATTCCCAAGGAATAAACTAGTCCGTACTAGGTTTACGTTTACCTTTTATGGTGGTGGATTTGCTGTGGAATTTTAACTGTGGTATTAACCTGTGACTGAAATTTCACCAAGACATCCACGACCATCCCAAACCTGTCCCTACTTACCACACTGATCTCACAGTGTAATACCATAGAGACCCTCACCCTGTATAACCTCACCATTCTCATACGTAACCCTCTTCCATCCTTCAACATGCGACTCATCACGAAGCCACTCAACAGTCGGCCAATATCGTTCATCATTCTTGATAGTTACGATGGAGGGTGTACTGGAGAAGTCTGCCATTTTAATCTTGAAGTCTGTACACACCCTTAGCCATGTTTCACTTGGGGATAATTGGCAACTTACAAGTCTTGTCGGGAATGCTAGCGATGACCTTCATCAGCGACTCCAAGTCAGGTGTAGGTTTGCTGTTGATATGCGTGATAAAAGTCGTCGCGTACACATTGTACAGATTCGCCGGTGATCCTTTGAACCAACTCGTAATGTACACTTCACTTGGCAACTTCTTAATACACTGCCTTACAGTACGATGCGGTTTCTGCACCGTCAAACCGCAGAAATTCACAACCCTTGACGTCTCGTATTCATCTTCAGACACAGTATTTGCTTTGAAACTTATCTGTTCACCGTTTCGCACAGCGACAACATCAAGGCTATCTTTCCAGTACATGACATCTATATCATGTAACTGCGTGACGAGTTTGCCGTCGAGAGTAAGTAACACGTCCCCTTCGCCAAGACAATCGGGGAGTTGTTCTGGACCGCGTTTTACCATGAAGAGACGTCGGTCCGAGAATTTGCTTTGGACTTTTTCGATCCATTCTTCTGCGACGCCCATTACGCGTGCCTCAATCATGGTTACTGCTTCGAGTTCGATGGAGAGACTGTGGAGGGTTGGAACGATGCCCTGGCTGAGTTTTTCGGCGACAGGGGCAATGGCTTCGGAGCTTAAACCGAAGCAGGCTTCGTCGAGATCTTCCATTCCGTAGATGATCCAGAGAGCTTGGATGACGCCGTCTTGGCGCATGATGGCTCCACTGCCGCAGTGGTTACCAATTCGCGTCTCAACATCAATCCGATCAACGTTAATAGGACGCCCGCGCGGTGGGTTTGGGGGTTCCCGTTCGAGGGGAACGACTTTAGTAACTGCTGTCGAAGCATACACCATCTCATCACTATCATTATACCCAACAAAAAACACTGATGCGCCCTGTGAGATTCTCTCCGTGCTGAATTTTACGCTTTTGACAGGCGCATCAACAAGGCTTGGATCATACTGAATGATAGCGTAGTGATGTGCAGGGTGCAGGAATACAACCTTTCCAGGCACGAGAACCGAATCGGCAAAGGTAAGCTCAATATCACCTAACTTCGTCGGGGCAAAGGTTCTCGAGACAATGACATATCCGCGATCTGCATTGACGACAAGACCCATGCCAACTTTGATACGCGACGATTGTCCATCAATAAGAACTGGCGACGAGAATCTTACATGGACAAAACTCCTCACACTTTCGGCTATTTCTCGCTGTGGAATATGTCCAAGCGCATCAAAAGATGCGCTCAACGGTGGAGGCCGAATAGAAGGCAACGGCTCAGCAAGAACTTCAACATCCCAAACACCAGTTGTATCATTCCTTTTATACATCTTGATACGCTGGAACCAATGGCGATCAATAGGCACAACAGCCGTTCGGACCGTATGTCGTTCCCAAGCATACCAAAACGTAATAGCCACGCGTGCTCTGTCGGGTATATCCTTCATGACTTGCACAAAAGACTCGAGGTTTGGCGTTTTCTTGTGATTAATACTATTGATCATGATGTAGTTATCCAGCGTGGGGTGAAATGGGCCAGATTTACTGACGTATACGCCTCGGCAAGGGAGGACGTAGCGTTGGGCAATTTGGTAGGATAGATCATGGAAACAGGCTGCGCCGACGGTGACGAAGCGATCGGGGGTTATTTCGGAAAGGTCTTGAACCAGGATATCTTCTTCGATGTCGTGGCCATCCCTTTGAACGAGGATACGAACTATTTCTCCGATGTTGGAGTCGAAGATCTCATTCAGGCGCATGAATTGTGTCACAAGCTCGTTGTTGATTTTAAGGAGGATATCACCCTCTTTCAATTGTCCGTCTGAAGGTCCTTCGGGCAGGACGTCCATGGCAACGATGACGTTATTCTCACCTGGAAAAGACTTGCGAAGAACGCTCTCCCACTCAGGACTAAGCCCCAAGCGTCTGCACTCATCAAAAGGCTTCAGTCTGAAAACAGTCTGGATCTCGCCTCTTTTTACTTTCTCGCCCTTTTGGATCTGATTTAACGCTCGTAGCGGTCCATCGAGAGGCAGGAAATAATCCGTTGATCCGTTTGTTCGCCCGCCAGCTTGCAGAGCGATTCCGTGGCCATCCACGTTGACAACAGGGCTTCCTGAACTTCCGCCTGAAGCGGAGGCGTTGGCTTGAAAATAGCATGTGTTGAAGTCCATATAACCGCTATAGATGGGAGCGTTACGGTCAAGACGACTTATGAAGCCGGTGAGGATTCCGAGCTTTTCCCCGCTATCATTGCCAATGACCTTGATCTCGGTTCCAACTTATAAGATATTAGCATATCTATTCAATAAAATTCAAAGATTTTGACAAGGTATATAAACTTCAATAAGATTGTAAAAGTTAATATATAAACTCATCATAATGGAGCTGCTGGACTTCACGGCTACACCAACAAAAAGAATATCAGTAATTCGCGTACCTTTTGCGAGATCGGGACGAAGCTCCATGGCCGTGAGATCCATATATTTGACTGCCTTAGGATCAAACTTCAAGAAGCCAAAATCGTGCACTGGATCGCGATAAATGGGGTATGTGTCAACTTCTTCTTGGTTATAGAAGACGATATACCCCGAAAAAGGCCCAGGACCGACAACATGTCGATTTGTGAGAACGAGCCTATATCATTAGCTTCAAATCGCACAGTTCTTCTGAGGAAAACCTACCCCTTTTCAGCATCAACAACGAAACCCGTCGCTTCACTGGTCTTACCAGTCTCGGTATCAAACGAATAAGGATGAGAGAACTGCACGGATACAACGCATCGAACGACCTTCTCTATCGCTCTTTGCCAAGCTTCGCTCTCTCGTTCAGAAAGGAGACATGAAGCGGCAAGATGGCCTTTCTCTGGTATTTCTGAGAGGGATACATCGCGTAGCTTTGTGGGGCTGGGGTCCTGGTCGATTGTCATTGTCCAGGGTCTTAGGTATAAGATGTCAATATTTGCATGAACTTGTGTACGATATGAAGTTTAGTGGATGTGGAGGAAATTGATTTTGAGATAAAGATGAAATGAGATGAGATAAAGAAGGTTGAAATAGGCATTGCTTACGCTTGAAAACCTAGGCAGCTATTCTGAATCACTACCTAACAATTAATTACTCAGCCCCAAAAGTGGATAACTCTCATAACAGGGGTATTTTGATTAGATAACGTAGACGATAAGCGGACCAGATAAGATTTTCAAACTTCTTTCAATAAATTATCATAACGTGTATGATAAGCGAGTGTCCCAGTATACTGTGCACCTAAAAGTAGCCTACCCTATGGTAATTTCAAGCCCAAATAAAATAGCTAAAATTTCAATAATATTTTTCTCTAAGATAGTATAGTTAACCCTACTTTATAATATTTTTAAAGTATTTTTAGCTTTTCTATTTTGAATAGAAAGCCTAAGATTACAGTATATTTTACAGTGTAAATATGCTTCTCTTAATAACTCTATAAACAAATTAATGAGAATTCTTTTTCAGGGTATATAAGCTCTTTATAGAGTTAAATATATAATATCTAAGTTTTAGATATTTTAAGCCTGATCCAAATTTTATATAAGCTTTTAAAAATTGAGTTTTAAGGTGTAGGTTAAGCTGGGACACTCGCTTCTCATTCCCCTCCCGAAGGTTTCGGAGCTCATTTTTCAATAAGACAACCTTATGTACAACTGCCTTTATTACTGTAGTATTTGACTTCAAGGCTTCTATTATTGACTCTGGGGAGCTGCTTTTATGCCTTCTAATTCGTCTTTCGATGTATTCAGACTGAGAGGGCCTTAATTGTTGTTGTTAGGGTCTTTGAAATCTAAGGAGTGGATGGTTCAGCTGCCTCCTCTGGAGGCGTTGGAGTCCGTAGCTGCACATCAAGCTTCGAGACGACATGTTCAGGGTCAAAGGGAACAAGTCCGGCCCCTCTAAAACCTCCTCGTATATTGCTTTTAGTAAAAGTAGCTTCAAAAGCGGCGTGAAAGGCGTTAAAGAACTCGGTCTTGGAAATGTGGGTTATAGAGCATCTGATTATATGCTCTATCTGTCGACCGTATGCCTGCTTAAGCACTACAGAGAACCTAACATCAAGAGGTTGAAGCAAGTGAGAGGCGTGAGCAGGTATACAGAGTGTAATAATATTAGTTTCCTTGCAATATCTCTCGAATTCGATGGAGTGGTGACTTTCGTGACCATCAAGATCAAGAGGCGATAGAGACCAGCTGATCGCTTAGCTATAGATTGATCAAAGTGCTTTAGCCACTCAAGACCGAGCTGGTTATTAGTCCATACATTTTGGCTCAATGCAGTAACCCAATCGCCGGGGAGATCGCATTCTCGATACCAATTGGCAAGGTGATACTGGCCTACACTAATGATAAACGGCGGGATCGATTGACCTTCGGCACTGATCGCCTGGATTATAGTAATCCATTCACGATTTCCTGGCTATATTGATTTTGGTCTTCCTTGCCTTTTTGAGCCTGTGATGACTATTCCAGACTGCATAATGCCCATCATGAAGCCGGTCTCATCAAAGTTCTAGATATTATCTAATCGGATACCGTATTTCGCGATTGTATTCTCTACAAGCCGGAACCAGCCATGAATGATAGTCGGATCTTCGCATTTAGCTCTCTTATAGTCTTACCTCTGAGATAGACGTGTCTCCAGCTCTGGTTGTCGCTTAACGAAGTTAGAGGCCCAGCGTATGCCAACAGGTTGATGCGTCGCAGTTGGCAAATAGAGAATTAGCTATATATTCCACATATGATAGGCTCGAGGGAAATCCTCGTGAATCTAGGTCTAGAATGAGTTGGACTATTATCTGCTCTTCCTGATTAGATAGTTTTCGCGATTTTGGGATGAAATCTTGTTGCGATTGAATGCCTTGCTGGCGGCGACGTAAGGCAAAGCGGTCAACATGATATAAAGCTGCGGCCTTTCAAAGACTTAATTTTGGGTTATCCTGGAGGGCCTAAAGGGCAAGAATAATCTTAGCTTCATTTGAAGACTGTGGCATATTGGGTTATTGAAAAATATCTGATTGAATAGTGATGGTGTAGATTGAGGGATTTTTGGAGCACTCGCTTGTCCGGAGCACTTGCTTATCATGCACGTTAGATCTATTAGTATAAGCTAGTATTAGTACTTTGTGGTGTATATTACCGGCGCTGTGGTGTATGTTATGGTATTAGCAAATAATGATTTACTATAGATTTTCCACTACTGCCTAACAATTAGATCCAGACACGCTATTAATACATTCAAGGTTCGTTCTCTCTGTTAGTTTTATCCAATTTTCCATCTTCTGTCATCTGTTAACTTTTGGGAGGGCATTAGGACCATAATGCTAATTATCTGTTAAAGTATATATCGCGCCTATCCTGAGTAAAAGGTCAGATAGTCGTCTGTTTATGATAATATTAACTAAGTACAACTAAAGTATGAACGCATCGCGACTTTCTGACACACCTGTCTTCCCTGACAGCATCCGATTAGTTGAACTCACTCAAAATAACCCCCTTTTAGCTAGACTGTTTCTTGATAAGAGTCAGACTATTGCGATAGCGAATGCGAATGCGGGCAAATCTCCTTCGGAGTAAGTAATGTACTTGAGCCTTCTTAATAATTATCTTCAAGCCTATGTGTAAATTTCTTATCTTAGCTATATATAAAGTATATTGCCTTGAATCAGCCTGTAATTTTTTTTTTTTTTTTTTTTTTTTTTTTTTTTTTTTNTTGAATCAGCCTGTAATTTTTTTTTTTTTTTTTTCTCTATTAACTACAACCTTTATCTTATATCGGTGGCTACTCAACCATTTATCTTTACCCACCATGTCCGCCATTCAGCACATTGTCCTATTAGGCTCATTTTCGAACCTTTTTCTCGCTTCATCCAAACTCGTTGCGGGCTGGTACTACGAATCCAATGCATTGACAGCTGAAGGATGGCATAGCACTGCAGATCTAGTCATGGATGCTGTAACTGCATTAACTATCTTCCTTAGTGGCCAATTTAACAGCAAGATTACTATAAGGTCGCGTGACACTGAAGATTTTGGATCGCTAGTGATTTCGAGTACCCTTTGTGTTGGTGCTTTCAGGACCCTCTGGCAGAGCTGGAGCGAGCTTAGTACATCACTGCCAGGGCTCGACCGTCAGCTCCCAGGGGTCGGAGCTCTCTGGATCCCACTCCTCACATTGTCGCAAAAGAGACAATATATACCATCAGTAAGTTGTTTCAAGGAACGTTTTCAGTAAAAGTCAGTTACTTATAGTCAACTCGCAGCGTCGAATGCCGCCAAGATTCACAAGTCCCCGGTACTTACTTTAAGTGCTGCCCACCACCGGGTAGATGGGTTAATAAGTATGTGTGTTTTTGTAGCGCTGATCGGCGCACTTATTCTCAGAGACCCATGTTGGATTGATAGTTTAGGAGGTATTGTGCTGTCTATAGTTGTACTTTCTGAGAGTTTGGGAAATGCTATATTTGCCTTCCTAAATACCTCTGACAGCATTCGATGAGTAGGACTTTATTACAAATCTTCTACTCGGGTTAAGGATGTCTAGTTGTGTATATTGTAATGGTATATGCCTCCTGCGGACTTAGGTTGCGCTTTTGCACTTTCATTAGTAAACGCATCGCACGATCCGTACACTATACTCACTTATTACTGGACCGTAAATGCAAAGATTGTTTTTAGAGTTATGGACAGAACGATAAGACAACCTCAATCTACCAGCATATAAGATAAAGTTTTAAACTAGTATGTAACAAACTGTTCATCAGTTGGCTCTGTCCTTAAGAACTCCCCCGTGCATGATACCATCCACATATGTATCTCCCATGAAAGTATAACCATCTCTTTCAGTTTCACCCCTTAGGTCGTAGAATAATAGGCGATCGGACCCCCCATATCATTGTTACGATATCTCCGGGCTCGACAACCTCATGCCCCATTCCCAGTATGCCCTTTGCCGTCTTGAGAAGCGTTCGTCCGTTTCCGATGTTGGGATTTTGTTGTGATAGTAGCTCACTGACGAGTTCGAGCTTCTTAGAAGTGCTGTTTTCAACCTTATTTCGATGTCTGATAGATAACCATGTATCGACGGACAATTATTACTGCCATGTTGGGTGTTTAACCTCTATGGGCTGGTATCGCATAATCGATCGAATAAGAGAAAGAACTGACTGGTCTATATGACGATTAATGGTGAAATACCACTGCTGAGCGTGAACGGTACGCCAGGCAAAGTCCTCTGTAGGACTAAACTCTTGAGCCAGTGGTATAAAGTCTTTAATTTCTTTATAAGCATCCTGCCAGTCTATTCGAACGGGCCGCATGACGTCGATGATTGTATCGACATGGCATCCATTTTGACGAAGAATGCCTTAGATATCATCATCAGGATACCAAGAAGCCTGGGGTATTTCAATACCACGCATATCATAAAACTCGGCACGCTCATTTATGGCGTCTACCGGGTTACACTCTCTGCCGATCATGCGCCAGTCAGGAACCCAGGATGGGAGAAAATCCGGACTTTCTGCTCGAGGGACGCACCGATCCAAAGTGAAAGCCCATATCCCTGCGTGACATGATTATCATCATTGCCCTCGTCGTGCTGGTAAACACTTCCTTCATAGATAGTCTGTAATCCTGCTTTATCTTCAGCTTATCGTTCTCGGTGATTATTCCTAGTAAGGCGAAAATGATATCTCAAGGGTCAGTGGCGGAATATAGTAGGCGACCTGGAGCATTTGTGTTCCAAAAGAGGAGTCCAGCTAAAGGTATGGTCATACCTTGGTGATATAGATGACGAATACTAAGCGGAAGGCTGTGGGAGAAGTTTCTGTGTAGAGCGTTGGTAAATCAACATGCAGTTGGCTCCACAAAGCGATAAAACCGATTGCAAACATCTATAGCATGAAACGCCGCTACAAGCAGGTCGAGGTCTATGTTCTGAGTTCCGCAAAGAAGGATGCCAGTAATCTCTATGCATAAGGTCTTCGATCCCAGGAACGAGGGATTCTTCATCGTCAACCTCATCCTGTAGACCTGGTTCGTTTAGAAGATCGATGATAAAACGACCCAGTCTTGACTTTTTACCAGCTGGGCCCGCGGGGGATTTGTTGCTGGTGGTTTCGTCGGCGTTTTGGCAACGGTAATTATCTCGAATAATTGAGAGATCTCTTCATCCTCGACATACCACTTGGCAGCATCAAAAGGTACTGCTCCAGGACCAACGCGAGCTATAAAATCTATTGCTCAATCGGTTGCTCGAGTTCCCGATCCCAGGAATGAGTATACTAGCTCGGCGGAACTGAAAATAGTGTCTATCTGATTGACCTCACAGCTTTTCTCCGCAATATCTGTTTGCTGAATGCATAAAGAATCAACCCATATCTATCCTCTAACGCCATTCTTTTCAAGTTGTTTTAGGGCGGAGTACAGGTTTGAGCCGATGGAGAATGGCGTTCCATTCACCAGAATTTTGACCGGGCTTGTCATATCACCCCAGACATAGGACAATGCCGAATAGCTGGTAGTCTCCATCGAAACATGTTGTAGTTCGAGTGAAAGCTGGCCGTTGGGCTCAGGAGATTCGCGTAACCGCACAAGCCTGACTTCGGCATTGCCGCGGGCTAGGTAGTTATAGGCGAATGGCATGCTCCCTGTATGGGTCTTTATTAACAGTCTTTGACCTGAAGTGGAGAGGTGATGCGTCTCAAGTTATTTAAACAGATTAATAAGTGCGTGGTGTAATGTATGTTCTATCTAAGCGTAGAGTTGAGGTGAGATTTAGGCAATCACTTTGAGAATAGCGCTTATGTTATTTAGAAAGCCTCCCATTCCGATCCTAGGCAGATGCTGTTAACATAAGCCTGCATAATCTGACATCAGTCACCTGGAAACAATTACCTGTCCCAAGCCCCGTCTAAAATTACAAGGACCCCGCCGGCCATTTATGCTCTGGCCAAGCAAAATCCGGATCATACCTCAGCCGCAACACAACACTCCCGGGAGGAAATTCCTTCTTCTTCCCATCCCCAAGCTCAATAGACCTTGCCTTGTTGATTATAGCCCAACTGCTCACTAATCCCGCAGCCTGGGCGACATCCTCCTTCAGTCTCGCAACCTTTTTTGGACGTGGCAAAAACTTGTTAAGATGCTCTGCATCGGTACTTTCCTCAAACTCTCCTGGCTCCGCGGTGACCCAGACGTCATGGTACGATTGCTGCGTCTTGAAATCGATACCGCCGCAGTCATACACTTTCGGTTGGTCGAGTTCATTCGTGATGGGCATCTGGACTCCGCATAAACCAAGATCCTCCATAATGCTCATGTTAGCGATCTTGTAATTTACATGTGCAAGGGCGAAAGCCTCGGTTTTGATGAGAATCTTCTTCACAACTTCAATGCTTTCAGCTTTGCCATCTCCTACTTCATCTTCGTTGAAGAATCGATCGATGTACCATATGGCACCTTTCTCTTTCGCTTCGTCGTCAATAAGGCCAAATGGACCATTTCTTCCAGCTTCATTCTCTTGGGATCGAATGAAGTGGTGTGACTTTCTCCTGTAGTCCTTTGGTGCATGAACTAACTTGAGTTGCATCATAGGAGAAAAGCTGAAGCCGGCGCCCAGTTCAAAAGCAGACTTGAACATCTTGATTTCATCTGCTGTGAGATTGGTAACAACGTATGCCGTGAGGCAATCTTCATTCCCCCTAGATGGTACGTAAACCATGTTTGATGAATTGATAGGTTACGGAGTAGAAAATATGTTTTCAATAAGTTCCCAATACATACTGAATGTCTGTTTTTGGTGCCGTTTAAATAGAAATAAATGTTAGACAGCCCCATTGTTTGAGGGGCTGCTGCCTGGTAGGATAGGATGGCCAGGCAAGAAGCTAGAACAAGGCAACCATTCCCTACATAACTGGCTATGTACGGCGGCGGAATATGATATATCCGGTTGCATGAATGATACTGTTATGAGTACAAGCAACACCGAAGATGTATATAAGTAAAACGGAATCGATGTGTTAAAGCGTAAGAACTTGAATAAACAGCATATGTCGTCATCTCTGGGGATCCATAATTATAAATGGGCCTGTATTGGTGGTTCAAGATCGAGTGACGTTTCAACTACTGCGTTGTAAAATTAAGCTTCTTTGTCTAATTGCCCCGTATGTGAACATTTTCCATCAGGAGCTAAATGGTTATCAACGAAAACAAGTCATTGAAATCAATAACTTCATGTCGGCTGGACGGCATGTAAACTCCGCCAAGCCTTATACCGCTGAGGCGTCGAATGAGGACTAGATGAAAAAGCATCCCCGCCATCGTCTCCAATCAGTTCTTCAGAATTTCACCTGAGGGCCGCATCAGGAAGACCGCCAGAACAGCCCAAGAGCCTACTTACCTAAAGAACGACCAATAGCCTTTTTCAGCCTCAGCGCTTAATCCTCAATAATGCTAAATCCATCGCGATTTTCAAAAGGTGTCCAGCCGCAAAGTTGCGTAGGATTGAGATCGAGGAACAGTATGCTCAAAAATAGACAATGAACAATATATATAGGCAGGCTCTCAACTGCAATCGTACATTCCCATTGCCATACACTCATTCATTTCATGCACATTTGTCATTTGCTTTTGTTTCATTTACATACATTCGTTCTGAATTCTACCCACAACTTATCATCACCAACGCTACCTGAATTATCATGACCTCGATTGGAATCTTGCTTAGGATTATTGGCATTGGTGACGCCAAGTATGGGATGATTTGGTTTATATTTGCGATCCTTCGTAACGTGTCCACTCCGTATTTACATAAAATCACTAACAAGTCTCTGTAGTTGGTCTCGTCGGTAACATGGTCGTCCTCATCAGCTGCATGTCTCCCGGTACTCAATCTGTCTATCAGTTCCGCGTTGGAAGTCTAGAGCTGGTCAACGCAACCGCCAACCTCACTGATGCGTCTGTCGACGATTTCCAAATTGCTGGACTTCCGGATTACTGGTACTGGGGCCTTTCAGGTGAGCCCTCAATCTCTGTTACATCCTCTCTACTTGACTAATCCATCTTCCTGTTAGACGTGTGTACGGCGTACGATGGCAGAGACAAGATTGTGTCATGCAAACATGCCTTCCCACCCACATTTAGCATTGAAGAGATGATCGCCTTTGCCCACGAAGCCCAGCTCAGAGAAGGCGATGATCCTTCAATAATTGACACGAAGGTGTTGCCCTGGACTACTGCATTCGCGCAAGTCAAAGACGAACTTGCCATGCCTTCCCGCTTCAAAGCCCTTATGAACGGTACCGCAGCTCTCAGTATCATTTCTGCTCTTCTCTCCTTCGCTCTTCTTCCCCTTGCGATCCTATGTCTTACCATCCTGCGCGATCACTTACGACGATGGATGCTCTACATACTTGCCTTTCTTGATGCCATGGCTTTTCTCGGGACGGGTATCTTTGTTTAATACGCTATGGAAGAGGGAACAAGGAGTCTCATCAATCTCTCCGGCTCCAGTGAAGAGACTGGAGTTCGTGGGCCCGGCTCTGTCGTTTTGACCTTGGGCGTGCTGATCGAGTTCTTGTCCATTGAGCTGTTCCTCTGTGTTGTCTTTATAGGCATACTTCTGGTTCTATGGCTCGGCTATATTTGTCTGAGCATCTGTGCTGGCGAAGACAAGACCTAGGTCAAGGTGAACAATTATGTGATCCTTGCCCTTGGCAATTGTCTCCTCGAAATTTCCTCTACCCTTCATTTTACGCTGAAGCACAAAAGGTTGTTCTCAACACGAAATCTAGACTTTTACATCGTGGTGGCCTGCCAGCTCTTTAATAAGGTCCATGACCTCAGTGTCAGACATTCCGTTTAAGCCGACGAGTGAATTGTCATCCCTCGGCCATTTCCCTGCAAGTGCTGGCGTGGAGCAGGCATACTGTATCATCGTACCGAACACCATAGGCGAGAGCTTGCCAGACTTAAAGTCCGCCATGGCATCGTTGAACTGTTTCGTGATGTTCACCGTCGTCTCCTCCCAGCCCTCCGACCCAAGCGCCACCTTCGCGAGCTCAGCCACCTCTTTCTGGCTCTTGAGGATGTCATGAATATACACCACCCGGTTCTCTGTCTCCTCCGGCACCAACAGTGCCGCCGCCGTAGCTTTTCCTACGTTACGCAGCGTCGTCCAGGGCATCACATTCGTGCCATCGCCCAAAAGTGAGATCTTTTTATCCTTGAGGTTGATATTCATATATGTCGTCGATAGATTCCAGTCTAAGAAAGCCCCACAAGCAATAATGGTCCACGTGAGCTTAGAAGAGACAGTTGCCATCTTAACATGCTTCCACGCTGCCTGCTTGCGCGCAAACACCGGCAATTCATGAACACCAGGAAGCATCGGGTCGAACCCAAAGTCTGACGGAAAATAGCGGTATACGTCTGCCGCAACGCTGGCGTCAATCAGCCGCTGCGGCGTGTCGTCTGCTGAGAAGGTGGCATCTACAACGGCGTGCTGACCAACTAGAGCTGAAGTCAAAGCATCCACAGAGCTGAAGTCAACGACTTTGACGACAACGCCAGCCGGGAAGTCCGTTTTCTTGCGCGATAACACAGTGATGTTGAACTTGCGCTGTTCAAGGAGACCCTGTAGAACGTTGGATCCGACGTTGCCCGTTGCCTGCTTTATGTAAGCGCATGACCAATTGGGAAGAAATAAAGACTCTTACACCTGCGAGAGCCACGTTCTCAATTGTCCGTGCAGCCATGTTCGTAGTCGTACAGATGTATCCGATTGGATATGGCTTGTTTATTCTTTGATCGTACGGTCTTGCCTATGATGAGAACTTAGATAGTACACTGTATTTCTTCGCCAACTTTCTGTAAGAAGAGCCCTTTTATACATGTCTTTCCAAGACGAGCGGATACCTCAGAGCTCTGGACCTCATGTTCACTCTGAGCGAGGCTCTGGAAAATGCGGGCTCCGGCGCTGCTGCCAACTGCTGACAAATGTATTTTCGGGGCCACTGTTTCAGGTTTGGTCAGCATTCGAAGGAATTATCGGCATGTGTCTACCGCGCCGAAGAGTTCTTGGCAGATGCGTAAAGCCGAAGACTACGAGACTGAAGATGTGTGTCGGAGCTATGACCGCCGACCGTAAAGAATCCGAAAAAGATGAGACGGGTTTAACTCTAAAAGTTAGCCCGGATCACCGAATCATACGGCATGTGCGACTTTTTGTATTCATATGCATATCCCAGCTAATAGTCTTACCCTGACAGGCCCACTTCGGTCAACGCCACTGAACCTAGCTTAGGACTTGTCAGTACGCCTTAATTTTATTTAGAGAGCGCCCGCAGCTTCAGAAATCCTGGTCCGCAGACAAAACCCGCCCCTTAGTTAAGCTATTGAACTCTAGACTAATGTAGGGCAAAGGACGAAAGTATAGGGCAGAATATGTAGTGTCCTGATTTGGCTTTCTTTAAGGACTCCTAAATTAGAATAGAGGTGGGAGTAATGGTAAGAAATAGACGAAGCGATCAACAAAGTTGCTTACCTACGACTCACAAAGATAAGAAATGACTCATTTGCAGCCATTCATATCGGACCCCAGCGTGGGTAAGATAAGATAGATCATCAAGATCAACTTGTCTACCAAGGAAACGGAACGACGGGCCATGATCACTGTTGCTGCAGCCCTGCCCAAATGCCCCCTCTTTGAGCTCCGCAAGGATTGTACCTCCAGTCACAAGGCCTATAGCGCCTAATAACCCTGCCGCTAAAGCGGAGACCCTGCCGTCGCAGGACCTTGGGCCTGAAATGCGACAGAAGTGTAATGTCTGTCGCTGTCCGCCAGCTTCTGTTACTTTGATCAGCGGCGAGTACGAGAAACAAACTAACGGCGAGCCAAAAGGGTCGACGCATGGTAGCTCGAATCGGTCCAGGGGTATGAACACACGGTCGTCATCGCCGCGGTGATTACGTGCGTTCTCGGACGACCAACTCCGAGTGTGCTTGACGAATAGTATCCGTACCCCCTTTGAAGCCTTCACTGAGACTAAACATGCTTATCCTCGAGGATAGCGGGGCTGGTCAATGCATCCCACAACCGCCGGCTTACCGGACTTATGGAGCAACTTCATTTGTAAGGATCAGACACCGGTTGTTGCGGCTCTCAGGTTCTGATGATAGACGCAATCCTGCGCCACGCTAACAATAGTCGAATACGCCCTTAACTTACAATACGCAAGGGTTTACGCTCAGTTTGATATAAATTTAGCGGACCCCAACAGCCAGTCGGTCGAGAGCTTAGTTCTTTAAGTGTATATAACTACGCTGAAACGAATCTTATATTGCTGTTCCTCATTGCAGTCTTTGACCTGCACGTTTTTCAACCATGGGTCTTGATATGGCAACTTTGTTTTCGAAATTAACGGCTGATCTATCCCACACGCAAACCAAGCTTTATAGCCCAGATGCATCGGACTACAAACAGGTTGAACAATGCTTCATAGAGCGCCCTTTTCAAACAATGGGGATTGCCAAGCCTCAAAATGCCGATGATGTTGCCGCAGTGGTACGGTTTTGCCTCAAGAACAACGTTGGCTTTAGCGTACGATCTGGAGGACATGATTGTGCAGCTCGTACCCT